>JACEEZ010013339.1:45000-106963 GCA_016584305.1 Chionoecetes opilio
TGCATCCATCTCCTGTAAACTCACGCCCTTTATATTTCTGCCGTAATCATGCCAAATTTTACCTGTCAACTTACCAAAAAACTCTTTCATTCATAGGAAAATGTCCAAAATCTTTCTGAATCAAATTCCTTCTCGTGACTTCTGGCATCTAGCTAATAACATCTCTAACAATTTTTTCTTCTGCAGCTTTCCCTACCTATGTTCACCACAGATTTGGCTCCACAGCTTGTCTCATACTTACTTCTTTTTGTTCTTTAAAGTGAACTCTTCGCCTCAAACCTTTGTGCTAAAAAAATTCCCAACTCTGGTGAGGAATGAAGGGCTTTTCCTCCTTCTCTCCACCCTCCTATGACTATATTATGCCTGTCATTAGATCCTTCGGAATGATGTTTTTCTACTTGCCCTTTCTGCGCCTAGATCCTCGGAGGCTTACGCGTCTGATTGGAAGCCACTCCTATTGTTCTCAAAAAAACTGTGCTTCTGTGCCTTGCACCTTGCCTGGTCAAAACTTTTCCGTCATTGTTTATCTACTTCCACCTTTCCGTCTTGCATGGAAGTTTGAAGTTGTCACATTCCAAACCAGTTCCTAAGAAGGGTGACGTTCTAATTCTCTTCACTTCAAACTACCGTACTATTGCTTGAATTTCCGCTACGGTCTTCCCGTAAAAGGACAATCTAGTGGCGATCTTTTGCTTCCTAACTGAATCTTGGTTCATCCTCCTTTTAGGGCGTTTCAGGTGGATTGAAACTTTGCTGTGCCCTTGACATATCAAAGCTTTGATCTTTGATAGAGTCTTTGGGCCACCAATCTTTAATTCCAAATCCAAAATACCCTCATTAAGGTTTTTGGCTATCCTTCTCTCTGTACCTTCATCTTAAGTTTCCTTTTTCAAAACGTTCCTTACGCCCAAACCGTTCTACTGCAGCTACTTGTAGACGGACATTGTTCTTCTCCTAAATCTATCAAGAGTGGTGTTCCCCAGGGTTTGTTCTATCACCCACTCCTTTCTATTATTCATTAATGATCTTCTTCTAAGTCAACTCAAAGCTCTATCGACACTCCTACGCCGGATGATTTCTACCCTGGCATTTTTCAACGTCGTTTTTAATAGACGTCCAACTCAACAGGAACTAAGTGATTCACGGGGAGATGCCACCGAGCCCCTAACTTCTGATCTTTCTATAATGTCTGATTGGAGCAAAGCAAAACCTTTGTTTTGTTCAATTGCCTCAAAAAACCCTATTCTCTTCACCTATTCTACTCGAAACAAAACCTACCAGATAACTATCCCTCTTTTCAATGACACTCAACTGTCTCCTTGTTCTACACATGAACATGCTAGGACTATCCTTTACTAAAAATCTGAACTGGAAATCACACATCTCATCTCTGCTAAAACAAGTTTTAAAGAAGTTAGGTGTCCTGTGGCTGCTGCGTCCCTTTTTTTCTCCCTTCCAATTTGCCTTGCCTCTCTACCGGGCCTTTATCCGCACTTGTATGGAGTATGTCTCACATGTTTGGGGAGGATCCACTCATAAAGCCTCTCACTAAACAGGCGTTGAGTCTAAAAGCTTTCGTCTCATCAACTCCTCCTCTGGACTGACTGTCTTCAATCTTTAAATCACCGCCCGCGATGTTGCTTCTCTTGCTCTCTCTCTACCGCTTATTAATACCGCTCACTATCTTTCTGATTCTGAAACTCTTGCTAACTGCAAGCCCTCCCCCTCCCGCGGCCTACGCTGACCACAAGACTTCCTACTCAATCTCATCCCTCTATTTGTACATACTTCCTAATGAACAGAGTTAATCAGTATCTTTACTCCTTCATCCTTTACACTGGGTTAAACGATGAATCTCTTCCTGTCTCTATTTTCCACTTTCCTATGACTTAAATCTTTTCAAAAGAAGAGTAACAAGACACCTCCACTAACTAAATTGGCTCACCGCTTTTTTTTTTATCTTTTACTGTCCTTCTTTATAGGGGACTGGCAAATAAGCGGGCTTTGCGTTACCATTTTTGTTGTGCACTTAGCGCCAGTTTCTTTGCATGTCAAAAAAAAAAAAAAAAAACAAAAAAAAAAAAATATATATTATGGCTTTGTAAAATAATGTGTTTTCTTGCTTTGTCGTAGGTTCGAGCTCGCTCGGCTATTAGTAAGTTTCCTGATCAAGTGCACAATTCACTGTCCTATACTTGAACAAGGGAACGGGCTAAGGAAGAGTCCAAGCTCTATCACATATATCTGTCTGTCTGCTCATGAAACTCTTAAGCTATTGCCCAGATAGGGTAAACGCTAGCGATCCACAAGTCCAGTGAGTAATCATTCCAAAGGTGAATAACCTTTTTTTTGTTATGATTCATCCTGAACTGATGTAGTTAGTTGATGTTACAAGTACGTCAGGGGAAGAGTTTAGTTGTCAAGGGACATCACGAATGTGCACTCTCACCAGACACCATATCCTCCTTATCTCTATCCTTAATGTCCTATTCATTCTATTCCTCCTCCTCTCTCCATCCTATGTTTCACCCTTCTTCCTCTTCCCTAAGCCTTCTCTCTCTCAGCCTTACAATATAATATTTTTACCATCGCTTTTATGCCCCATTAGTAATGCATGACAAATATTCGCTGTTAGTTCGCTGTACCATTAAGGCCAATGTCTGGCAGTCCACGAAAATTACGAACTAAATATCATTCCTACTCATTTCAATATGTATTATGCCAACACTGGTTATGCATTCCTTTAGAAAGTACGATTTTGGGCATTGAAAGCAGCAATATAATAAACCTTTTTTCACCTATGAAAACCTTTATCATATTGGAGATCAATTTGGTGAACGTTTCAGCATGCGAATATTACGATTTATTAATACGTACTAGGCTGTTCTAAAGACTCTCGAGCAGCCTTATACTCTTATTTTTACTAGTCTTTTTCATTATGATCTTCGAGTTTGTAGCATTCATGCAACACAGCTATGGGAATAACGAGACATGAGCCTCTAATCACAGGCGTCATATAAAAACCAGAATGACTATAATACATGATAGCGGGAAGCCTATAAGATACTTTAACCCTAACTGGAACCTCAGAAGTTACCCATAGTGCTGGGTAACGAATGTAGGTCTGCGTGCGAACGATCAAAGAGCGGCTTCTGACATGTAAAACAAAGTGTACAAGTTAAAGAAATCAGTTTCGTCAAGGGACTCATAGTGTTCCCCAACAAGGGATCCTCGCCAGCCCCGTAAACAAGAACAAGAAGTTTCGTCAGAAGCCCCTCCCAAACCCTCACGTGATGTGATTCCCTCTCTAACCCTCACGTGCTGTTATGTCCCTCTCTACCCCCTCATGGGCTGTGATGTCTACATGGACACCTCACGTGCTGTGATGCCCACTAACCCAGCACATGCTGTGATGTGTCCTCTCTAACCCCTCAAGTTGGTTATGTCCCACTCTAACCCTATTCATGTGCTGTGATATCACTCTCTAACCCCTCAGTGCTGTGATCAGTCCCACTCTACCCCTCACGGCCTGGTGATGTCCCACTCTAACCCCTCACGTGCTGTGATGTTACCACTCTAACCCCTCACGGCTGGATGTCCCCACTCTAAGGCCTATCCAGACGAGCGGGCCTGATCGGCGGGCATGCCCCGTCATCGGGGCACAGTTGGACGGATAAAACATCGAAATGCCCCCGATACCCCGTTGAGCGAAAATCACCAGGCAGTGCCCGGTGGCTTGAGGAGCTACGACGCTATGCACCAGAGCAAGTTAAATTGGGGATCCATTAGAAGGCTTGTCTCCCCACTTATCACATCGGTTTGCAACCATGGTTCACATCAGGAACTGTATACAAACAGCAACAATTATGCTACACAATACTTTCTTCGCAGTAGTAATGCGTTACTATGTGTATCGTTACCGCACTCGACAACTCTACTGGCCATCGTCGGGCACGCACGTCCATTCATACGACTGCCGTGTAGGGACAACATTCACGGGCATCGCCCGGCAGAATTTGTCCGCCGACCGCGCTGCCAGCCGGGGCACGCCCGCTCGTCTGGATAGCCTTACTAACCCCTCACGTGCTGGATGTGCCCGCTCTAACCCCTCAAGTGCTGTGATGTCCCTCGCTAACCCTCACATGCTTGTGATGTCCCTGCATCTGTCCATGACAATTTCGTATTGGAAATCCTTACTTAGTTAATGCCTAATTGAAAATATCTGTGTTTAGCATTCTGTCAAATTTCGCAATACATTTAATTAAATAATGTGCCAATCTTAGTTGCTTTCATTATTTATGATATAGTACATCATTCAGGTATACTTGAAAGAGAACATTATATCAGGAGAAAGTGAAAGAAATATAATAAAATACAATAGTAAAGGGAGCTAAAAACATAATCATAACCTTGTTAATAATCAACCAATTACAGGATGATGCACGATCAGAACAGGCAAACAGTGAGTAACAAATATAACATCAGGAGGTGAAAAATTCATGCAGAATCTGTAAAGTGGTAAATGATGGCACAACCAAATACAGTTACATATCCAAGCGTTAGTTTATTGTGGGATTAATAGGAAGGCTGTTACTCCCATTTTTATTGACCAACATGTACTATGAAAAATATGCTAGGAAAAGATAAAGCATTGAGTAATAAAAACATCAGGATGAGCGGAAAAATGTTAGCTTGAAAGTCATGAGCGGCGTGGTACCTACTGAAAGATTTACATAGATACCCCATTCAAAAAGATTCACAAAAGATACCATTAAAAGTCCCCCTTGTGAATATTAGTTATTGCGACTACGATTATAGAGGTGTGAGAGGCGACCAGGTGCCAAAATATGCTATTTTTGATGGGTCAACTATTGTCTATTGGTCGCAGGGTCACTTTCCATCATGTGTCATGATATTAAACCCCTGCCTAAGACACCACGGGCGAAGGCCAACCGTCACAAACCCTCACAAGTTAGCCTCCAGGGTCTACCATTCCGAGGCCTGAATGTCACTGTTTATCAGGCGGCTATAGGCACAAATGTAAAATAAAAATATAAAAACAAATAAATCAAACTAACAAAAATCTTCTGCCTACAGATACCACACCAGCGTGTTCCCCCCCACTACTGAGCGTCGCAGGACACAGTGGAGCTGCCCCGTGAGGGTCTCTCCTGTCCCTAACAGCAGGTTAGACCCACCCTTGGTGCTTCCTTTAACTAAGCCCTCTGAGGGCCACCCTTGTGTCAACTGGTCCTACGCCAGTGACCAGGCAGGTTCGACTTTGTACATCACCAAGGGACGCTAGCGAGCGACAACATGAATGCAACCACGTTGAGCAACGCGGTAAAACAAACAAGGACCTCCTGGGCAGAACTACTACAACACTGTGGGAGCGCCGACGAGGGGAGCGCTCGGTTCACAGAATAATGACAGTGTTGCGTTCAGTAAAGCAGTAATAGCGTTAACACGTGAGCCACTGCGGACTAAACCCGTCACTGTGGCATGTCAGGTCCGACGAAACTTTGAAAGTGAATAGTGGTGAAGCCCAGGCAGCAGTGTAGAGCAGCTCAGCAACCCGAGCCCCGAGGGCGAGCTTGTAACATGTTGTGCGTTGAAGGTAGGACGCGAGAGCAGCACGAACCTTCCACGACGGCTGCCTAGGCTAAGAGTGGGACTGGGGAGTGGGGACTGGGGACTGGGGACAGTGCTACCAGCGTTGATGAAAATTCGTTAAGATTGAGCTCCAGATTTGTTGCAAGCATCAATTAAAAACTTTCAAGGTATAAGCAAACAACACACTCATTATTGCAATTCCAATTAGTTTACTCCAAAACTACAAAAACAAAAAATCATGAGAATGATATACATATACAAATCTGTGTGGGGACTTGCAGTGTATAAAAAACACGGCTACTGCTACTCTATTCTTTACAAGCAAGCAACATTATATACCCTTAGAGTAACCATGCTACAATATATATATATATATTATATATATATATATATATATATATATAATATATATATATATATATATATTATATATATATATATATTATATTTAGTCTCTGAAGTTAATAATCAAGCTTAGAGTGAACTGAAAATGTACTTGTTAAATGAAAGCTAAGCTAAAGAAAAAATGGCTCCTGCTACCTTAATTCTTTAAGCAGGCTAACCTACTCTTATAGAGTAATTATTAACCACATGCTACAACTCCAAGACATATTTAGTCCCCGAAGCCTAGATACCATCATCTTCACTTTCAGGATCTCTAAGAAGAGTTATTTATTGTATTATCTTGCTTTAAGAGATAATCTAGCGCTGTGTATCTCTTGTAGCACCGTCCATGTTTTACATCCTCAATTACACATTTCGGAGTTTTCCCTGAATAGCAGTCTGCATTTTGACGTGAAATAGCCTGTTTAGCTAGAAGCCTGGGTGGGCATTTTCGAAGGGGCTCTAAACTACACCCTCTTAGCGTCCTAAGACCGACTTAGTTATACCGGGCCAAGAAGATTACTAAGGAAGCATTTTTCGGGCGTCATCTTAGCCCCGTGTAAGGGGACAGAGGCCAACCCTTCTTAGTGCCACCTAACCAATCCAGCGCGCGCGACACAAGTCTGTATTTGGCGGGAAATACGTATACCCGCCGAATTCTCTCTCTCTCTCTCTCTCTCTCTCTCTCTCTCTCTCTCTCTTCTCTCTCTCTCTCCTCTCTTCTCTCTCTCTCTCTCTCTCTCTCTCTCTCTCTCCTCTCTCTATCTCCTTTTTCTTCTCTCTCTTTTTCTTCTCCCTCCTCTACCTTTTCCTTGATTTGCCAATTGTTTTCTGCTATCACAGTGCGTGTACACGCCGAGGGAGCCTCTCTCTCTCTCTTCCTCTCTCTCTCTCTCTCTCTCTCTCTTCTCTCTCTCCTCTCTCTCTCTCTCTCGTTCTCTCTCTCTCTCCTCTCTCTCTTCCTTTTTCTTCTTCTATTATTTCTTCTCCCTCCTCTACCTTTTCCTTGAGTTGCCAATATGTATTTTCTGCTAGTCACAGTGCAGTGTACACGCCGAGGGAGTCTCTCTCTCTCTCTCTCTCTCTCTCTCTCTCTCTCTCTCTCTCTCTCTCTCTCTGTCTCTCTCTCTCTCTCTCTCTCTCTCCCCCTTTCTCTCTCTCTCTCTCTCTCTGCCTCTCTGTCTCCTTTTTTTTCTTCTATTATTTCTTCTCCCTCCTCTTCCTTCCCCCTTTTCATCCTCCACACACATATCATAGCCAGTATGTGATATTATCGTGAATAACGACACTTTTTTTCTGGTGTGTTTTGATATGTTTAGAATTAATCTGCTAACCGTTTCTGTCGCAAATCATATCTATTCCGCCCAGCCCACCCCTATTATATAGTTATATATATAGCCCACACCTATTATATATATATATATATATATATATATATATATATATATATATATACATAGTGTATTATACAGCCTAATATACTATATACAGTCTAAAATATATAATATATAACCAATAATATAACCATTGTTGTTATGGTGACGGAGAAAATTGCGGGCTAAGACGACCCCAACCCTGCCTTAGTTTACACTCGCTGCACTGTCTTAGGCGGAGCGAACTTTGCTTCCGAAAATGTCCACCTAGCGCTAAGATGGTCTTAGTCCCCTAAGATGGTCTTAGTAGTGTTCCAAAATGCCGCCCCTGTTTGCCACACTACTAATTTTAAGATTTTTTGTTACTCCTGTTGCGGTTGCCTAGTCTCTCTCTCTCTCTCTCTCTCTCTCTCTCTCTCTCTCTCTCTCTCTCTCTCTCTCTCTCTCTCTCTCTCTCTCTCTCTCTCTCTCTCTCTCTCTCTCTTATAGCTATTTAGGTACTGTTACAGGAGACATACAATCTTTCAAGATATGGGAGATTTACGAATCTTTATTTCAAGCTTTCAAGCTTAGGATACATTTTTCAAGATCTTGATAAAAAATTCAAGCGCTGGCAGCACTGCTGGGGACTGGGAGTGCCGCACGCAGCCGCGCAGCGTCGAGCGCAGTGGCCAGTGGCAAAGCCGTCTCTATGTAAAAGCCTGCGCCTGGGAGGAGAGATGGACGGTGACGTCATTATCAGAGTCGGCTCCACAAGTCAGTAGGAGCCGAGCTTTCAGTGAGTGAGGACGTACGGGCGGTACGGCTCTCATTGCACCCACCTTCCACCCACTGTTAACTCTTCGCCATTTAATATTTTGCTCAAAAACATTTTACATGGAGAATATCAATAGAAGCGGAATTTAATTCGCTTTCCATTGCTATATTTCGTTTACTGATAAATGAATTAGCAGCATGCATAAATTAGCGTTAACTAAATACATAACATCATGAAATCGGGTAATTTCCTACCAAATATATGTTTATCAGTATAAAAGATATACTGTTATCTTCGGAAATGTTTGTTCTATAATATTATCAAATAAAAAACCGTAAAACACACTAAAGAAATGCCATTATGAGACTCTCAAGAAATATGCATGAACTTAGGGCCGTACTATTAAACCTTCCGCCTGGGCTGGCGATCGCCTGCCGATGCTGCGCCAGGCGAACGCCAGCCTCAGGAAATCCTTACTTGTAAACACTGGCTTTCGCCAACCCTGGCGAACGCCAGGGTTGGCGGACGTGAGTGTTCGCCAACGCTAACCTTCTCCTATTCTCGCTCGACTCGGCGAAATAGCGCAGGAAATTGCGGGAAATTCAAGTTTGTTTACATCTACAGTCGACACCACGGCTATGAGTGACGATGCTGGCTCTCTTAAGGCAACTCCTATATCCACTGTGGATAAGGGGATGCTCATTGACCTCATCAAGGAGTATATTGAGGGCATAGATGACAAAACTACCAAGTTATATGCCGTGATTGCACTTGTAGCTACTCTTCCAGACAGTACTCTTATTAATCATTAAAGTTCGTTCATCACTGAACTAACGTGCAACAATATGTCGCATACTTCCTAAGGCAGTTGTGATATTAACCATTTAACCTTATTTACCACCTAACTCGTACAAAGATAGGGTATGATTTCGGTAGTGGGCTTCCAAAAGTCTTAGGATTCTTACCTACATCATCGTGTAGAATTATTCATTATGAATATTTTGAACCCCATTTCCCATGGTGCAATTGATTAATAATGGTGTTACATGTACAACCGAAAATCTACCGTTATTTCAGCCATAAACTGTTAAGTTAGGTTAAATTAGATTAGGTTAGAGGTGGAGTCTGGTTTAGTAACAGATATCAAGAAAAAAAGAAAATTATCAATACTATGGCAGTGCGAAGCGGAGCAATTAAGGTTTGCGGGGCGGGGCGGGCACCCCCACACCTGTAAACAAACATTTATTTCCGACAAAAACGAGTGCCAGATTCATTCAAAACACATCAAAACTATTCAGGAAAACTAAGTTTCGACCTCGAAATCAGTGAATGCCCACTTCCGAAATTTTACCAAAGATAGTTCTGATATTTATAATTTAATCTCGCTCACTACTTATCTAACGTGCAACAATATATCATATACTTCCAGTAGTGATATTATTAAAGATCAATCACCACTTAACCTAAAATGTAACAATCGATCATATACTTCCAATAGTTGTATTATTGAATATAATTTATCCCCGCTTAACCTAACATGCAGCAATCGATCATATTTCCAGTATCGACATTAAAGATCATCACTTTTTAATGGGGATATGGCCTTAGTTGATAGGTTAAAATGTAGGGTTAGGTTAGTGAGTCTAAAGGTAGGGTTAGGTTAGTTAATATTTTCCTATCCTATAGGTTACAGGGAGTTTCTAACACAAGTTGTTTCGTACCCAGGTTTTGTTAGTTGTTTCGTACACTGGTTTTGAGTTTTTTTCGTACATACGTGATGTCGTTTCGTAACTCTAGTCGTAAAGTTAAACTCTGAGCTGAGTGTACGAAACGACTATGGTTCCATATAGACTACGAAACAACTTTTTGGTGTACTAATTTACTGGTGTACGAAACAACTTGTGTACGAACTGACTGCACCCGCTCCTATACACTCTCCTTCCTACTTAAAGCATCTTATATCTCTGAAAGTAGTGATTTGCGACGGAAATTCATTGAGATAATGTTTCTCAGAATCTATTTAGGTAAACAGAAACCATTCATCATTTAACCTAACATCACCACTTAACATGCAACAATCGATCATATACTTCCAGTAGTTATATGAATAATTAAATAGTTCACCACTTAACCTAACCTGCAACAATCTATCAGATACTTCCTGTACATATGAATCATTAAATATAGTTCACCACTTAACCTAACCTGCAACAACAATCTATCAGATACTTCCAGTAGTGATGTGAATCATTAAATATAGTTAATCACTTAACCTAACATGCCGCAATTGTGATATTAATCATTTAAATCTCATTCACCACCTAACAAGTACAAAGACAAAACAATATATAGGTTTGTGATATTAAACATTAGGAAATGTTTTCAGTATGTTTTATTACCAACCAACTTTTAATTCCAACTCAGTCTCGCTCAGGAACAAATCTAGGCTGTCTTTCTGTCTTTCACAGTTTATCTTGGCAATCTGATCCTTTCTGCTTTGGCTGGATCAAGCACTTCTATATCTTCAAAATCTGGCAGTGCGTCCATAATCTGGAAAATAATATATGAAACATATAATAATCTAACATTCATCTAAATATAGTGTAAGTGACTTTAAATCAGAGAAAATAAATCACCCAAAAATAAGTATCAGATAAATTCAAACATATTAAAACTATTCATGACAAAAGTTTCGTCCTCAAAAACAGTAATGCCCATATATGAAAATTTAATTAGGTTAGTGAACTAGCAAGGTGGGTCCGGGGGGGCACAGGCCCCCAGCTATATCAGGAGGGTATTGTTCAATAGTGAGTATTGGTTGAAACTGCATATTTATCTTTCTAATTGTAAAAAAAGTTGTAACTCATTCAATTTCATCTGATTAACCAAATAAATAAAAGTTATTATATTTTACACTAGGACCAGAGTTCCCTAAACAATTGGGAGTATATGGTTTGTTTACCTTATTGTATTCTAGGAAACTTTCTCTCAATGAGTAAATAATTACTTTTGGAGATATAATAAGAACATAAGAACATAAGAAAATAAGGAAGCTACAAGAGGCCGCGAGGCCTACACGTGGTAGTTCCTGTCACCTAACACTACCTACATCCACCTTTCATCCCCATCCATGAACCTATCCAGCTCCCCTTTAAAGCTCCCCAATGACTCAGCACTAACTACCTGTCTACTGAGACCATTCCATTCATTCACCACCCTATTTGTGAACCAGTTTTTCCCTATTTCCTTTCTAAATCTACGCTTTTCCAGCTTGAATCCGTTACTTCTTGTTCTACCCTGGTTAAAAGCCGTAAGAACTTTTCCTACCTCTCCTTTATTAAATCCCTTTATCCACTTAAAAACTTCTATCAGATCGCCCCTTACTCTGCGTCTCTCGAGTGAGTGTAATTTTAATAACTTCAATCTCCTCTCATAACTAAAGTTACGCATCCCTTGTACCATTTTGGTCATCCTTCTCTGCACTTTTTCTAACAACACTATATCCATCCTGTAATATGGAGACCAAAACTGAACTGCATAGTCTAGGTGAGGCCTGACTAGAGCTTTAGATAAAGCTGACTGATAAAGCTTTAGAATAACTTCCGCACTTCTACTTTTAACACTTCTGGTAATGAATCCTAATACTCTATTAGCTCTATTTCTGTTCTCAATACATTGTTTCCTAGGTCGGAGGTCTGGGTTCACCCTCACTCCAAGATCTTTTTCAACTTCTGATCTTTTCAGCGATACATTGCTTATGGTGTATCTATTACCAGGGTTTTTTCTACCAACATTCATAACGCTACATTTATCAATATTAAATTCCATCTGCCATCTGACTGCCCACTCGTTAAGTTTATCTAAGTCTCCCTGCAATATGTTTACGTCAGACTGTGATCCAATAATCCTACCTAACTTAGTATCATCAGCAAACTTGCTGATATCACTGCTAATCCCACTATCCAAGTCGTTGATGTAAATCAAAAATAGTAATGGGCCCAAAACAGACCCTTGTGGAACTCCACTTGTCACCAGTCCCCATTCAGATTTGGAACCATTAATTGTAACCCTTTGTTGCCTATTACTTAGCCAAGCTCTGATCCAATGAAGAACCTTCCCATCTATACCATGAGCCCTAACCTTATTTAAGAGTCGCTCGTGTGGTACTTTGTCAAATGCCTTACTAAAGTCCAGATATATTATATCATAATCCTTATCATTATCTGCCGTCTCATAAACTTTCCTATAAAAACTCAATAAATTGGTGAGACATGACCTACCCTTGGTGAATCCATGTTGTGAATCATTGATCAAACTATGTTTATCTAAGTGCTCTCTAATGTTTTTTGCAATAATAGATTCCAATAATTTACCCACCACTGATGTTAGACTTACGGGTCGATAATTTGACTTTAGTCCTCTGTCTCCCTTCTTAAATATGGGAACAACATTTCCTTTCCTCCACAATAATGGCACATCGCCTATCTCAACCGATTTCCTAAAAATGTGCACTAACGACTCACTAACAACCTCCTTGCATTCCTTTAATACCCTGGGATACACTTCATCTGGTCCTGGCGATTTAAATGTTTTCATTTTTTCTATACCCTCCTCCAACATTTCCCTAGTTATCACAATATCTTTGAGTTTCTCCTCATCGCTTCCTTTGAACATCTGTTCACTATCAGGTATCGTCTGTGTATCCTCCTCCGTAAAAACATTTAAGAAATAATCATTTAGACTCCTACACATATCCTCATCCGTATTTAAGACCTCACCCTGTCCTGACCTTAACGGCCCAACTAATTCCCTTGTCTTTGTTTTATAAACCTGATAGAACCCCTTTGGGTCCCCTTTCGCCTGTTCTGCTACTTTAATCTCATAATTGTTCTTAGCAACTCGAGTTAATTTCTTCACTGTCCTCGCCATCACGTTATACTGTTCTTTGTTTACCAATCCTGCCTTGAACCTTAAATAAATGTTTCTTTTTACTCCAATGTTGTGTTTTAACTTGGTGGTCATCCATTTTGGATCACTCTTTCTGGACCTTATTTCCCTATAAGGAATATTTATTTTCTGTCCGTCAATTATATTCCTTACAAATGAGGTATAATCTTCCTCGGCTCCGACCTCACTTCCCCTTCTAACCTCTCTAATTACCTCCTCAGCCCTGACCTCACTTCCCTGTCTAACCGCTCTAATTATCTCCTCAGCCTCGACCTCACTACCATGTCTGACCGCGCCAATTTCCTCCAGGTGCCTTCCTAATCCTTCATAATTGGCCTTTCCAGCTGTCATCGCCCTGTCCTTGGAAAATTTATTCTCCTCCATCCCACACCTCTTATTAATAACCTCCAGGTGTCTTCTTAATCCCGCATAATTGGCCTTTCTGAAATTAGGTATTCGATGCCTATTGCCACTTAATTTTCCAACTTCCCATTTTAAGCTAAATCTGATCTCATAATGGTCGCTATTATCTAAATTCCCCCCGACCTCCACATTTGTAACTAAATCGTCTCTATTTGTCAGCAATAGATCTAGAATATTATCTCCTCTGGTAGGCTCCTTGATTGCTTGACTTAGGAAGTTATCCTGGATTATATTTAACAATTCATCTGCATCGCTGTCACCTATGATTAAATCCCAGTCTATATTCCTAAGATTAAAATCTCCCACCACGCATAATCGATTATATCTGCAGGCCTTGTTTATTTCTTCCCATATAGGAGCTGAATCCTCTTTACATAAGTTTGGAGGCCTATACACTACACCTAAAACCATTTTCTCAGTTCCCTCCTTAACCTCTACCCATATAGACTCTATGCTGTCATCTGTTTTTATAACATTGTTAACACAACACTGCAATGCATCTCTTGCATAAAGCGCAACTCCTCCTCCTCGTCTGCCTACTCTGTCCTTGTGAAATAACTTATACCCAGCTATCTCGACTTCCGGATCGAATACCTTTCCTGACATATCCAACCATGTTTCTGTTAATGCTATTATATCAAAATCCTCTACACTATTTATTCTTCTCAGGAAACCTATCTTTTTTAAAATACTTCTACAGTTTGTATAGTAAACCTTCAAGCAACTCCTCTTTTTTTTGTCAATTTTCCCTTCATCTTTAACTAAACCCCTCCTCTCTCTCTTCTTACGAATCACTTTAGTTCCCTGCCTTCTGAAACTCCTCCTAGTGTCGCAAGTTTCCTTTACCCCGACCCCCGTGTCTAAACCCCGTTTCTCTATCTTAAAAAAGCCTGCGGTGCATCTACCTCCCTTTCAAGGGATTCAGACAAGATCTGAACTCCTTTCCTCGAAAAGTGCACCCCGTCCCTGCGGTAGAGGTTGTTGTGCCCGAAAAAGAAGTCCCAGCTGTCGACAAAGGCCCAACCATTGGCTTTGCAATTAAGTGCCAGCCGGCAATTCACCGCAATAGCCCTGGAGTACCACATGTCGTCAACAAAGCATCTTGGAAGGACACCACACACCACAGGGAACCCACCCCTGTCCCTAACTTTACCTACAGCTTCCTTGAACCGCCGTAGCAATTCCTCACTTCTTACACACTCAACATAATTTCCCCCAGCGCTCAGACAGACAATGGGCTTTTTCCCTTGGTCCGCCATGCACTCAACTATCTTGTCACTAACATAAGCTATCCCCTTCCCTGGGTAACTCACCGACTTCATGCGCATCCCTTCTCTGTCACAGAACCTCCTGTCAAGATGCCTAACCTGACTGTCACCAACAACCAAGACTTTACCTTCGGGTAATGATGTATCGTCTACCTTCCTAACCTCCGTATTATCCTCTTGCAGCCCCGAGAGTACCTGAAATGAGTTCGTGCACAAAAGATGGTGATTGTTTACCTTTTTCTCCTGCGGGCGGGCTCCATGATCAACTACCTTCCAAACACCAATCCCTGGTGACTTACTAGGAACCTTAGTAGTCACTTGAGTCACATCTCGCTCTGGTACCCCTACAGGCACATCACTCGCATGTGCCCCTCCACTCGCTCCACTTGGACCTTCACCTCCACACTTGAGAGAACGTATCTCTATTTCCTGCTTCTTCACAACGCTTTTCAATTCGTTCACTTCACTTGCAAAGCTCCTTTTCAGGTCTTCGATCGCCTCCAGAATAGTCTTAAGCGCCGCACCACACCCTTCACTACACTCTCCCTCGACCCTTCTACCTCCCTTAACCTCAGCCTCCTTCACTCCTACCACACTACCACTCTCAACCCCAGCACCAACACACAACACCACTTCACTCTCCGCCTCCACAACACTCCCTATCACAGACGTAGCCATTCTAATCCTGAGAGCTAATCCAAAGCACAACCTCACTTCACGGAGACGACAGGTCGACTGAAATATAACATGCTATTTATCGGGAGGAGAGAGATAAGTGTTTATGTGCGCCGCACTCTTCTTCCTCTCGTGACCTGCATCGCCTCTGTTCTTCCCTTGCCGCAGACACTCTTAAGTGAGGATTTGGCTTTAGTTAGGTTAAAAAGTGGAGTTAGGTTAGTGAGTGTAAAAGTAGGGTTAGGTTAGTTAATTTTCATATCTCCTATAGGTTACAGGGAGTTTCGTACACAAGTTGTTTCGTACCCAGGTTTTGTTAGTTGTTTCGTACACTGATTTTGAGTGTTTCGTACATACGTGATGTCGTTTCGTAACTCTTGTAGTAAAGTTAAACTGAGCTGAGTGTACGAAACGACTATGGTTTCATATAGACTACGAAACAACTTTTTGGTGTACTAATCTACTGGTGTACGAAACAACTTGTGAACGAACTGACTGCACCCGCACCGTCAGGCTCAGGAACAGATCGAGGCGGTCCTTAACACTCCTTCTTGGCAGTCTGACCCTTTCAGCTTCAGCAGCATCAAGCAAATCAAAATGCTCGAACTCTAACAAGGCATCCATAATCTGAAAAATATAGGGAACATATTACAATCTAACATTCATCCAAATATGTTACAAGTGACTGTTACAACAACTTTAGAGCATAATGGTAATTGTATGCTAGGGTGGAAAAATCTTTGTCGGGAAATGATTAACTAATGAAGAAAGACGATAAAATAAGGTAAATTCTATGATGATCTATTAGAAAGGCAACTTAAGTATACAGTTTGAATTTTTATATTTATTTATTGTGCAACACTATTTTCAAAGACGACACTATAATTTTGTGAATAGTCTTGATGTGTTAAAATCATTTTTAGTCGCCTCCGTGGTCTTGTGGGTAAAGCATCTAGCTACGAATCTGCGTGCCCTGGATCGAATCCTGGCCAGAGCAAATCGGCGGCCAGCCCAACCAGCTGTTCATTCAATATTTATTAATTTGTTTATTACAGATATCAATATGTATTTCTTCATACCCCCATAACCCCAACTCTTTCAACAAATAATGATTCCCACCAGAAATGTTTAGGTTAGGATAGAAGTTGAATTGGATTTAGTTCCAGATAATATTTTAAAATGACTTATAAACATTGTGGCAGCACAAAGCACAGCAGGATGCTTTGCAATAAGGCAAACATCTGACGCAATGTTCTCACCGGGTGTTCTGACTACAAAACCGAAAAACAAAACAGCCGGCCGCCCACAACTTGCCACAAGCTTAAAAACCCACATCCTGCAAATTTTTTGACACTGTTATTTGTTTTTTATGATAATTAATTTTAATTTAACATTCTTATATTGTTGTTCGGCAATTATTTATTTTTATTATATATATATATATTTATATTATATTATATATAATTATATATATATATATATATATATATATATATAATATATATATATATATATATATATATATATATATATATATATATATATATATATATATACTTAACCCTCGTTTACCCGGACCTCCATTTCCCGGATATCGGATTTGCCGGTCAAAATCAGATGTCTGGGGATATGTCTGACAAATACCTGGTCCAGTTCGTAAATTGACAAAGTTGTCCGGCTGTCCAATCCGATCACGGCATAAATGGGGAGGCGGTAGCAAGGTGGTTAGCATTACCGTGTGGCGTTCTCGAAGACCCGAGTTCGATCCAGAGTGAGACCCATAAATCCACTTAAAATATTTTTGCACCATCCAGTGGCCTAAGGGCCGTACTTTTAAAATCTTTCGCCAGTACTGGCGAAAGCTTTCGCCAGGCGCTCCTTGATTTCTTACTTTTAAACGCTTAGTTGATATTGGCGGTAGCCAATATGGTATGGTATGCCAATATAATATGGTTAATATTACTAATCTAACCTTACTATAATCTAACCTAACCTCACGAACCTCCTAGCGAGACCAACGAGAAAATAATTACTAACCTAACCTCAATATCTAACCTTACCAGGAAAAACTCGTGCTTTTCGGTAAATTTTAACACTAGGACCGAAATTCCCTACACAATTGAGTGTTGTTTCTGTTCACCTTATTGGATTCTACGAAACATTCTCTCTATGAGCTTCTGTCGCAAATCAATACTTTCGGAGATATAAGATGTTTTTAATAGGAAGGAGTGTAGGTAAATTTCTAGTTTTTGCCCATACTCTCCCGGGACCTGTGGAAATGCGGGGTTTTCGGTTGTGGAACAATCAAAATGAATGGGTCGGAAACACGTAGTTTAAGAGTTGTGTAGGGGGTAAAATTCCCTAGATCTAGGGTAATTTCCTTATATCTAGAGAAATACGCCTAACCAAAATTAACCTAACCTAGAAATATTTAACCGAACCTACCGGGGGGCTTGACCCACCGATAACCTAACCTAACCAAATCAAATCTAACCTAACCAAGCCTAACCTAACCAATTATAACCTAGCCTAACCGAAACAAATCTAACCTAACCTCCCAGCGGGGGGTTGGGAGGTTCTCGACACTTCGGTCATCATTCTGTGAGGATCGTCAGGTTCACACTTCTCTGGACTCAGAAGAAATCCAATGAATTTTCCCTAGATCTAGGGAATTTTTTCAATACACTGCAACTCAAAAACTATGTGGTTGCAGCGCATATTTTGTACCCCAGCCAAATATCCCGCATTCCCCCAGGTCCCCAAGCTTGTTTTGTGGGAGAGGGAGAGTATGGGCAAACATTAGAATAATACCGGAGTGTATATGAGATATGAAAATTAATCTAACCAAACCCCACCTTTTGACTCACAAACATAACCTAACCTAATCCCAAGCTTCAACATCATAACTAAAGCCAAATCTACATGAAAAAAGTGTCCGCGGTAAGGAAAGAAGGCGATGCAGGTCACAAGAGGAAGAAGAGCACGCATACACTTGTCTCTCGCCTCCCTATAAACAACTTGTCATATCTCAAAGTAATGATTTGTGACGGAAGTTCATAGAGAGAATATTTCCTAGAATCCAATAAGGTAAACAGCAACCACACTCCAAATTGTGTAGGCAATTTCGGTCCTAGTGTAAACTAATACCTTCTTTTCCGCCCTTAGGTCTTGCAAGGAGGTATTTGGTAAGGTTACAGTGAGGTTAGGTTAGTAATATTAATTAGGAGGTCCGGGGGTGGTCATTTAGGGGGCATGGGGATGTTGAAGGTGGTATATATTTCTACCCAACTTTATAATTACGTTTTAGAGGTATCTGAAGGGGTATTTGGAGGTATGGAGGCGGTCGTCTGGAGGAAAAAAGCCCCACTAATACGGGCGGGTAAGACTCTTGAATTTTACCTACCCTTCTAATTGTAACAAAACTTATAACTCATTAAATTTCATCTGATTGACCAAAGAAATAAAATCAATTTACTGGCGGGAGCACAATTTTATAAGCACGTCTCACGTGAAATATGTGAGGGTCAGAGGTCTCTGACATAGGTCAATGTAAAGACGTCATCACCAAAACATCCAATGTATACATACTATTGTGGAAAATGGTCCCTAAAGCAAAAAATATTGGACGAAAAGGCAAAATACACTCACCTCGGGGGGTGTAGGTGTCTGGTGCTGTTTGCTGCGCTGGAACTTCGATGGTGTTTTGAAAAAAATATACATATGACTTATTTTCTATGAAAAACTTGCCATACACATATTTACCGTCGCAATAGGTTTTCTATCTCATGACATGCTTAATAGTATTGTAAAAAGTATAAACTGAATGCAAAAAATGTTGATCGCCCGATGAGAGGGACGTCTCACCAGAACTCATGTTCGCCAGGCTATTCCAATACTTCTCCTCCGCCATCCCTGGCGGAGCAGCGCCTGGCGGAGCGGAGCGCTCGTGACGTTTAAAAATAAGAAATCACTGAGCGCCTGGCGAACGCTTTCGCCAGCACTGGCGAACGCTTGCGCCAGCACTGGCGAAAGATTTTAAAAGTACGGCCCTTAAACTCTTCGCCATTTAATATTTTGCTCGAAAACATTTTACATGGAGAATAGCATAGAAGCGGAATTAATTAGCTTTCCATTGCTATATTTTGTTTTCTGATAAATGAATTAGAACCATACATAAATTAGCGTTAACTAAATAAATAACATCATCAATCGAGAAAAATTACCCGATTTCATGATATTTTTAGTTAGTTAACGCTAATTTATGTATGGTTCTAATTCATTTATCAGAAAAGGAAATATAGCAATGGAAAGCTAATTAACTTCCGCTTCTATTGATATTCTCCATGTGAAATGTTTTCGAGCAAAATATTAAATGGCGAAGAGTTTAAATTCATGCATATTTCTTGAGAGTCTCATAATGGCATTTCTTTAGGTGTTTTACGGTTTTTTATTTGATAATATTATAGAACAAACCTTTCCGAGATAACAGTATATCTTTTATACTGATAACTATATTTGTAGGAAATTACCCGATTTCATGATGTTATGTATTTAGTTAACGCTAATTTATGCATGCTGCTTAGATCATTTATCAGAAAACCAAAATATAGCAATGGAAAACTAACTAAATTCCGCTTCTATTGATATTCTCCAAGTAAAATGTTTTCGAGCAAAATATTAAATGGCGAAGAGTTTAAGTTGATGCATATTTCTTGAGTCTCATATGGCATTTCTTTAGTGTGTTTTACGGTTTTTATTTGATAATATTAAAGAACAAACATTTCCGAAGAACTCCGTATATCTTTTATACTGATAAAACATATATTAGGTAGGTAAACTTGTCATCTCGGTGGCCTCGTACAGACTCCGTCCGTGACGTCATCAATCTCAGGCGCAGGCTTTTACATACAGACGGCTTTGCCAGTGGGTACACAGTCGGCGGGCCGGTGGCGTGATACTTCACCTCACCGAACCGAACGTAACTACCTGTTAGGAAAAAATAAATCGCCGAACTAGTGCCTAACTTTGGGTGCCTTGGCATCACCAGTATTATGATTCTACTAAAAGAGCTACTTGAACATGCTAGTAATACTTGTGGAGTTGTAACGTGCAAGAGCCGCATTATCCTTGGTATAAACTAGAAAGGAACGACAGTTATCATGACACAAAGAGACACCTGACATTTTAGAAGACAGGAGGCCTTAGGAATGTACTGACGGCTGAGAAAGGAGACGTCAATAGAGACTGCAATCAGAAAGAAGGGTGTAGGGTAGGGAGGAGATGAGCACGAGGGTGACTTAAGGTGGAACGAAGAATGCTGGAGCGGACGCAGCACAAAAAACAGGTGCCAAAAATAAGGGATACAAATCTACATTTAGAGAACCTTTCTATTTTTTGTAGGCCAGCCTCTTCAGGTGTGTGTGTATTCATCTAGTTGTATTTCCCACTACAGGGCCAGAGCAATTGCTACGTGTGGTTCCCCGTCTCCATATCAAAACATTTTTACATTCATCCTTAAGTGTTTTGTGTTGGCACGAAGCCGCACCGTGATGAGCAGTCACAAAACCCGGACTAACCACCGGTACCCCATTCCTGCTGGGTGGACACATTGGCTCGGGTTTTTAGGCAAAACATTCCCATCTGTTTTCAGAGCTTCCACCCGGGATTCGAACCTCGGGACTTCTCGGTTGTGAACCGTATGCGATGCTTGTCCCCCTAGCACACCACGAGTACCCAGGGTGTGTGTGTGTGTGTGTGTGGTGTGTGTGCAAGTGCACAATCATGTACTAACCCTTAGCAGAATCACCCTGAAGTTGTGTCAACCCCCCCCATCCATCCCTACACAATTGCACCACCTTAACAATGCGTGAGGCTAGCAGTTGGACGCAGGGGCGTGAGGAAGCGGCGGTCCTAGAGAGGCTGGAAGGCTGGGCTGGGCGGGGATTCAAAAGGGCGAGCGAGGAGACCGTGACAGGGAGGGAGGGTGTCCCGTGACTTAACCCCTTGAGGGCTAAAACGTAATTTCCAAAGTAATTGCAACACCCATTAGATTTTCCTTGTGAATTTATAAGCAACGTTTTTATAGGATATGACCTGTTTAGTATCATGTATTCGTATTAGGATACTGACCTGTTTTAGTAGCGCACACCACGAGTAATTTGGTTTTATTTAATTTACTGTTCGTTAATGTTATTGGCTCACGACAACATACATTTTATTTTATTAGCCAAGGCAAGAAAGATCTGTGCGTCAAGGTGTTTAACTAGTTGGCATTTTTGGTCCCGCAGCAACCAGTTTGGGAGTGGCGGTGAGAGGCACAGTACCAGAGGGACACTCTTAATACCACTACCATCTTCATTAGGCACCAAGGCACGGTCTTTGTGTTTGCGTCCCATAGAATGATGAGGGAGACAAGATGGAACAGGAGTCTCTTGTGTATACTCTTGTGTTTATGAAACGTTACCGCGCCACGCCAAAGACCTGGTAGTATGGAAAACAGTTAACTAGGAGTATGCTTGGCTCTTCACCTAAAAAACATAGAAATATAAACAAGTGGGACAAGAAATGTATATTTTATTTCTGGTTCTGCCCTAACCCCTTGGACTTGTCTTTTGTCTGGAAAGGCAAGGGCAATACGACTGATAGATACCACTACAAAATACCAGCCTTTGACATTTCAGTACAATACAAGCACAGTACTCTGATACACTATAAGGGAAGGTGACGGGGAGACCAGGCTATATTGTTGGAGGAATCCAGACTACAAAGATGCAATCAGGTCTTTACATGGGGGTGGAGGCAGTGAGGTCACCGCGGATGATAGGCATTAGGCATTCGTCGATAATTTTTCATTTATATGTAATTGTGTGATAGTTTGTTCATGTAAACAAATATTCTTTAGGTCTAGATATGTTCACAACGGACGGTTCATTATGGCCAACATACAGTCAGAAAAGCGTGCGCACACTTCAGTGAACCGTGCCAGAGACAAAAAAGTGGTGTACACGCACGACGCATAAATAGCCGGAGCCACTAAGGAGTTGAAAGGAACAATGTGAGAAAATATTCATGGCGCTACTTTATTCAGCCGTCATTTTCGTATATCTTATATTATGTCAGAATTGATTTATGTCCCTAGTGGAATTAGAATTTTTCTCAGTTACACGGACGATGGTGGCCCCAGTTATATTTCTTGCAATTACTCAAATGTGTGGTGTCGAAAAAACTGGTTGGAGTAAGGTGTGTGAAGGCAGCAGTGGTCGCGGCGCTAGCTGCCGGGCCGTCAACTCATCACATAATACACAGGGATGCGGACTCGCTCCTAGTTATTTAACTCTGTGTGATGCTTATATTCACATCATTATGTAATGTAAGACGATGAATGTATACTTAATAAAAAATGAACGCACGTGAGAAAAATGTTACACAAATAAGAAACAGAAAAATTAGCTTCGACGAGGGTATCTACGCCGAATAAGAACATAGGAAAAATAAGGGCAAGATACAAGAGGAGGGGAGACCTACACGAGGGAGTTCCTCGCGCGCACTTAAACACTGAACTATATTCCACCTTTCATTCCCCATCCATGAAATGTGTCCAGACTCCTTTTATATACTCCCTATGACTCCGCCACTAAATACTGATGCTTGAGGGTCCATTGTGTTCCATCATTTACACACACTACTTCATTTAAACACGGTTCTACCATTCGTTTTTTTAAAACACCTACTGCTTTCCCACGCAGCGCGAATCGTTACTTGCGTGTCAGACCACACACTGATTATAGCCGTAAGAACCTTTCCTACATCTCCGTTATGTATCCTGTTAACCACTTAAACATTTTATATCGAGCTCGCCCACCATATATATGCTCTTGAGCCAGCAGTGTAACTAATAGCTTCAATATCCTCTCATATCGAAACGTTACGCATGCCACTATTTAGTATCCTTAGTCGGGTGATTCTAACACAAGGTGTATAGTCATCACTGAATACGTGGGATCAAAACTGTACCGCTATAGTGCTAGGTGAGGTCTGGCCTAGAGTGCAAATTAGCTGTTTAGGAATAATCCTCGGCCACTTCTGCAACGCGAGCTAACACTCCGTTAATCGCAATCCTAAAGCCATATATATCATCTCGATGTTGTGTGTAGGCCTCCACATACATTGTTTCTAGGACGGAGTTTATGAGCTTACCCGCACGCCCCAACATTCTTTCTCCCGTTTTGATTTTGCCAGCGAGCGATACATTGCGTTACTGTATTGTACCAAGATTTTTCTTTAACCAATCATTAAAACCGCAACCCACTTGTCAATATTAAATTATGATCTGCCACCTGACTACCCACACGTTTAAACACATGTAGTTAAAATTATAGGGAGGAGAATAAAATAAAGTTAAATAGGGAGATAATGTTGGTGTTCACAAATAGGGTTGGATAAAATGATTGGAATAGACTCAGTCGTCAGATAGTTAGTGTGGAGTTCAATAGGAGTTTTAAAAGGAGGTTATGACAATTTCATGGATGGGGATGATAAGGGAGGATATTGGTAGTGTGTTAAGAATATGGAACTACCTCGTGTGGTCGCGCTCTCTTGTATGAGCTGTTCCTATTCCTTAGTGTTCACTTGTCCTTAAGTCTCCCCAGCAAACCGTTTATATCAGACAGTGATATATTAATCCTCACTTATCTTAGTTTAAACTATTCACCTTGATATCACTGCTATCCCACTATATAAGTCGTTGATGAATATAATAAAATAGTATTTTTGTAGTTGTTGATACTTATTGCCCCGTAGATACTATCGGCGTAGTTAACTCTTCAGTTTTATTATTTGTACATTTTTTTCACTTACCTATACATTTTGTATTTACGTTATTACATCTCTTGCGTCTTTTATACATAATGGATGTGAATATAAGCCCACCATAGTTAATACCTAGAGGTGAGCGAGTCCCGCATCCCTGTGTCATTGTGATTGTGAGTGACGCCCGCAGCCTAGCGCGGCGACCATCTATCTGGCTCCTCACACACCTTATTAGTGCGGTATGTAATTTTGTAGGAAAAGGGCCTCCCGTAGGATTTTTGTGCTAAAATTGCGATTTTTTCCAGTGTCGGCTTCTATAGTATTCAGATTAACAGAAAAAGATGGATGGTCCCAATTTTCAGGGGACCCCTTACCCCCCTTTTGGGGGTCACTGTCCCTTTTGGGGCACCCCCCGGCCACTTGACCAGCACCTATCTCCGCCAATAATTGACCGATTTTCATAATTTGTATGTATCTTCTTGTAGGTTTCAGGTATGCCGAGTCGATTTATAGCACTCAAAAATGTATATACCGGAAGTGTCCTTATAGCACTTCGGTTCAGATTTAGCACTTCCATGTGTTCAGACGTATAGGGTCTAAACTCACATTTTTTCTTTCGCGACAGGCATGTTGACACCGAAGCAGTTTTGTTGAGCTCAGTCAGAATATACCCTGGAACGTGAGATCGTCCTCCGGTAGTATCACGCCAATATGGCCCGGAGGAGGGACCGGAGTTTGCGGAGCGATCTGGGTAAAGCAAGGTGCCACATCAAAGAAGCGATTGTGTCGTAACAATCCGTCAATGAACAGATGAGAATTTTCACAACACTGTCAAGATGAGTGTCTCTCGTGATACACTGAAAGTGACATCATAGACTACTAATAAAAAATACATTACTTGTCACGTTTAAATGAAGGAGAAACTCAAGTACGTTCCGGTATCTAGTGAATAGTCGGAAACCTATCGTCAACAAGAACAAGATGAACGTCTTAGGAGTAGTCCCAACCGATTCACCTGTTGCGCTCCACGAGACGGGGACGACCTTACCATAGTGCTGCGGGATCTGTCGGCCAAGCGGTCAAAGACTATTCCAAAGGAAAAGTGTGTGTCTATTTTTTCTCATACTGTGACTTCTGTCCCAAGAAGACTCAGAGCCACTGCACCGTGTTCTTACTGACTCAATGGGTAAAACCCTCCTACAGATCAAGGAAAACCCCAGTGACATGTTAGAGTTTCAGAGCGGACCTTGACGAACCCGGCGACGCATTAGCTCTTGAAATAGAACCTATCCATCGGACATGTTTGCTGCTCTGCACAGCGATATATCAACGAGGACAGACCAGTAATGTGCCCACCATTCGCTCAGTATGTGATGCGCACATATTTCGGTCCTCGACTATTCAAAACACCTGAGTGACGAGGATGTTACATGAGCATGGCTGAGGTAAATGATGCCTACTATGTCAATTTTTAAAAGATTACCGTGTTTGGATGTAAAATGAGAGTGAGAACTATCGAAGATTACCTCAAAAGGAATCATCACACGCATGAGCGCCTTCCAGAAGTACGAGGTTTGTCACCATCACTAAGGACGGAAATGAGCTGACCGTCATTGTGCGTCTCCACTGCCAGTCACGATGGCAATGTATTACAGGTCCTCAATGATGAATGATGCATGAGATAGTTGGTCACTGAAGACATGACGCAACCTTACTTGCGAGCCCAAGAGATGCTGCGAACACAACGCAGTTGGTCATTTACAGGCAGCTTTACGTAATTTTGGAAAATCGTCATTACTCCAGTTCTCATGAGTCACTCCTCTTTGTGAGCCATGTTCGTCAAAGTTGTCGGAAATTCGAAGACCAGGAGGTGGACAACAACTTGTCGACGTTCATGCCAGTTCTTGTCGAAAGAATATCCGGACTGATCGCAGGTGCCCAAACATCAGACAAACGAAAGACAAGTGCCTTCCGACAAAACAGTCCAGACCCCCTCTTGTCAATGGTCTTACCCTGGCTGTTACCATTCTAGAGTGCGTGACAAGAATCTTGTTGAAAACCTCTCAGCTGTGTAATTGGAAGTGACTACCTTCACATCATCGACTATAGAGAACGAGTCTGAGCAGAGTGTCTCCAGACGGATTGAATGGAGGGCTGGTGGATTTTTTGTGTCTCCCACCAACTTTGTCAAGAAAGGCCTGAACACATGTTGCGAATAATAATATTGACCTCCTGGCAAGACACACAGGGGCAAGGAAACCTCCATGGCACATGGTTGTCATGTTCCATGCAGATAAGATTGGAGGATGTTCATGAATCCGACCACACTTGATAATACCAGAAAAGCTTCTCTCATCAATAAAAGCCTCTGGCTTTTGACGTGAAAATGGTGCAAGAACCAAGTCATAGCACAAAACCACATCCATTGAGATTATCGGTCTGATGGAAATGGGAAAGAGAAAGATATATTCTGAGCAAAGAATTTCACTCTACCACGGGCACTTGCCAAACTTACCTTGGAACTGATGATGGCACGGATTGATTGTGGATTTACTGAAACTGGAGTCAGCGAAGGAACAAACCCAGGACAGTGACATGCTCCATACGGAATCATGGAAGAGTCCGCCCCCATGGGAGCCCACTCCAGTCGACGCCTATACTATCAGTCAAGGAACAAGCAAACCCCAACCAGGAAATTGGTCAAGAAAGATGTGATGCCATATGTGGTGGGGGTGGGGTTTTGGGGTTGGAGTGTGTTTTGGCTGCTATCCACATCTCTGCTGTTATCCAGTCAGCCGACAGCCATATATATCACGCACGAATGTAGACGTGATCGCTCCATTATTCAAGACCACAACCACTGACTATGGACTGTACTTTACACTGTTTTCGGTTAGCCCAGGGAATCTCTGCCACTGTCATTCGGCCACTAGAGACAAACTTTGAGATAACATGGAACCCTTGACTATTATTTTCCACGTGCTTTGAAAATTCAGCAGTCAGGTGGGACACCAATTGGTCCTAAGGGCAGGAGCTCTCCATATTGCATACTTGCTGCTTAATGTCTCTCGGAAAACGATAGATGGCAGTGGCTGGATATATGTGCCATTTGAAAGGGTGCATACACATCAGCAGCCCTTCGTGGGATCTTCAGGCAAGCAACAAAAGAGGCAGCGAATACCACACAATCAGTTAGCAATTATGATGATGCGGTTTGAGGTATATTATCCACTCTTTCAAAAAGGCCCAGTTAGTGTCCGGTGGCAAGCTTTCAAAGGGACAAGCTTCATTCACGTAACACCGATATGACTGAAGACTATGAATAATGGGGGTCAGATCATGGTACGCTGGAAATGTGAAGCATGGAGGAGGATGCATGAAAACACATTGGGACAGTTTGCAGAATTCCTTTCGAGACATAGCTCGATCAAATGGAAAGGCCTACTTCATTTCGTCAGCCTCTTGCCGCTCAGGGGACTGGTCCAGACGTAATATCTTGCTTCCTTGCGAGAACCTGATCAAGTATTTCTTCGCACGGGATCTTCTAAATTACATGTACTGCGACTGAGGCTGTCCATCTTGACCAAATGAATGCGCTGGTAACGATAATGAGCCTGCACACCACATGGAATTTGCACTATTGATGCGTCGGTCGACTTTGTTGTTGCAATCAAATCGAGGATACCCCCCATTCACACGATATCGCCATCAGATTACATGGTATATACTCGAAACAGGAATGCAAGAAACTTAAAGGACACACTGCGACGTGGTTGTATTCGGTAGGACTAAGCAGAGATCCTGAGAAGCTGCTCGCAATCGGAATCGTCACCACTACCCTTGTCTTGCCCGTACGTTGACGAGTATCTTGAGAGCTTCCCACAAAAGTTCCAGGTCATCCGAACGCACAGACCGCGTTACCAGCCTGTCTGGCACATGCATTGTTACCACTGAGGTCCAAGAGAGAATGCCATAAAGATCCGTCCAATCAATAGAGTTGCCACTGCACAGACACCCCTTCAGAGTGAAGACACCATTGAAAAGTTTAGTTTCATCAGCTCTGATGCACAGAGGTAGCAAAGCATGATATTCTGCATTTATGCAGAAAAGGGTCAGAAGCGATTCGAGAGAGTTCGTTTGTGAACGTCTGACTACCACATTCAAAATCTCCGGTTTGGGACAATGTATTGAAGGAAGCTCCAAGTTGAAGGCATTCTCAAGTTGGGATTGGATAAATCAAAAGTACGCATATTGGAGATAAAGGCATCAAATTGCGTGAGGATCGTAATTTTACTGGGCAAATTCTCATTGTTCAGGGTAGCCGACTCAGGTCTCGTCCAAAAAATTCTGAGGCAACTAATGACAGTACGAGATGTCAAACAGTGCCCCGCTCTCTGTGTGCTGTTGAGTAGATCTTGTACATCCCACGACACGGCCAGTCTGATGCAGCAGTTGAAGATGCCACGTGTTGAATCCCCTTGATGTTCCTCCAGTACCAGACATAGGGCTAGGAAGATCTCCAGTTAAAGTTCTCATCATTGATGCAATGGATTGTACTTCAGAGTATGGACAAAGACGCCAAATAGTGCTGAAAGATTTCACACTCTATCAGGATGCATTCAACAAACGCATAGTATGATATATATGCTGACAAGCATGATGAGGGGCTGTTGTGTTTGATCGATATTGGCTATCTGCGTTGAACAAAATACAGCACCCGAGAAGCGATCACATCACAACAACATCCATTGATTAGCCGAATGTTTCATCCCGAAATGAAAAGCTCACTACATGTCCATTACGCGACCCCCGCCTTACTGAGCATCAAAAACAAAGCGGAAGCTCACATCTTGTGTGTTGGCCAGACTGCTTGACGTCATTTGCACAGCAAAGATTCATTCGTGCTCGTTGTTCGTGTACGATGGAGCTATCAAGGGACTAGGTTTTTAAAGTAGCTCATACACATGAAGAGGGCGACACATTGATTCCAAAACAAGTACTTGCCTCTACAGCCTGTGGTGCTGCCAGAAAGACTGCGTATTGGTCGTCTACGACACTGACGTACTCCGCTCTGTTCTTGATCTTATCGCCTCCAGACAGACTAGCATTTACTATATCCTTGAAGGTTCATGACCAGGCAAGAAAGAAGAACAGGGAAATAGAAATCTATGAAAGATGGTGCAGGTTATTGCCGTTCGACAAATGTCAAGGACGTTCTGGACTCCCACGAACTTCTCAGGGTGTATGATTGGGAGGCAGATTCATAGGAATTTTCCAAAAGAAATTCATGGTAGATGCAGACCTAAAGCTTGATGATGTGATGACCCTGCCATTGACTGCTCAAAGAATTCAGGGTGCATTCTATTCCTGCCGAGTTGGCTCCATAACGAGCTTCCCACGCAGGTGAAAGCGTTGGCAGACTTTTGTGTGTCATGTCTACAGTTCAAAAGGTCCAGCAACCCTACCCCATCATCAGGTGGGAGCTGTTAGTGGTCACAAAGAACTTGGACTTGGGGAAATGCTTCCACAACTCGTTTGCTGCATTGCTCCCATATTATCATGCGTGCAATACATTAACCCCCCCCCCCCCCCCCAATGCGCGGAAAGTCATACCTGAAAATGTCCAACCTTTCCTGCAATGAAAAAAATGGATGGAAATGGAGAAAGGCGTGTATTGTTCTCACTGGACACTGTCTTGCCCTGCCTGCCCCACAAGCTGTGTTGAACTACGTCAAATGTTGGCTGCCACAAAGTAGTGGATGCAGGAAATAGGTGAGCTGCTTGAAGATGCCTGCCACCTGTACTTCCTCTCTGTAAATGCTATGGCAGTGAGCGCAAACGCTAATTCGGGAGGACATTTCAAATATGGGACATTGATGAATAACTGATTGATTTTACGTCCCGATTTGACTGTATCGCAAAATTTACGGATCGATTATCGCTAAATACTAACGCGCTTTGGGGTGGGTGGTTGGGCGCAGGGGGTGTAACTCCGCAGTGGAAACTCCACTGTCTGTCTTAAGCAGAATAAAGGAGGAAAGACAACCCTGTTAACATTATTTAAGTATTTGCCTAGCATAAACGTGGCTGGAAAAGTAGCTTAGGACGGCTTTCGTAATAGAAGCGTGGGTGAGAAAAACAACGAAAAAATAGAGGCCCTTTAGGTTATACATAAAATCTGGACGTGCAGAGACCGAAACTTTCAGGTGTAGTATCAGACTGACACAGTATCGCAATTAGTAGGAAATCCAAGTATAGTTCTACGTGTCGTAACCCCCCCAAAGAAAATGTTGAATGTTGCTAGTGTACCAGGAGCCCAATCCTGGGGTGCCAACAAGAGGAATGACCCCCAGAAAGGGGGTGAGGGGTCTGAAAATTGGGACCCCATCTTTTTCTGTAATCTGATACCTATAGAAGCCAGAACTGCAAAAAAATCAATTTTAGCACAAAAATCCTACGGGAATACATGGCATACCACACTATTATGGTTTGTGCCTTATTCCTAAGGACTTTTCTGACACCACTATTTGATATTGAAGAAAAAAACTAAGGGCAGCATCGTCCTCCTGAGAAAATTCTCCATCATCTATATTAATAAAAGCGAAAGTGTGTGTGTCTGTCTGTTTGTGTGGTATAGGTTCCGCCCCCCGTGGCGCAATCCCATCATATGCCACATTTTTGGAACCGGGTTGACCAGGGGAAGGTTTTAAGCCCACTTATGAGATGATCCGATCACTTTTTTTTTTTTTTTTAACAGCCTATTACCGCGAATTGTGAAAAAAGTGGGTTACGAGAATTGAGGAAACCTTGATGTAGGGTGAGTGAATGGGTAATGGGTGTGGGGTGATGGGTGAGTGAATGGGTAGGGGGTGATGGGTGAGGGAATAGATGTGGAGTGATGGGTAATGGGTATGTGGTGATGAGTAATGGGTGAGTGAATGGGTGGGGGTGATGGGTAATGGGTGAGTGAATGGGTATGTGGTGTGGTAATGGTGAGTGAATGGGTGAGGGAATAGATGGGGAGTGTATGGGTAATATGGTGTGAGGCAATGGGTGGGAGGGTGATGGGTAATGGCGTGAGTGAAGGTTGGGGGGTGATGGGTACTATGGCGGGGACCCTGTGAATGGGATTCATGATTCAGGAAAGCCCTAGATAGAAGGGGCTATCTTGGAGAGTCTCGTGTTTGGTGGGCCGAAGGCCCACCAATAGCCCTCGCAGGAGCTAGCCAAAAAGTCCGCCAGGAGGGTTTTCCTTTTTCGGCTTGCGGCTAGTATTAGCATAAAATCTGCAACAATAATATCAATTAGCGGAAAATGACGGCTAATAGTACAGGGAGCATCAGCATTAGCTAAAAGGGGAAATAAATAGTGAAAGCTGATTTTTTCAGGAGCTCCAAAATATTGTATATATCGCCCCTATGCCAAAGTTCTGCAAAATTCACCTCGTTGGCATTTTCATAATTCAAAATGGCAGCCATCCACAATTAACGATTTTAAAATGAAAAGTACTTGATCCTTCCCATCCGAGTTCGAAGTCATAAGTTTTGTGTGTAAATCTATGTTTTTAGAGTGTGCTTGAAGACCAATGGAGCCATAAAAAATTATTTTGAGTTGACATAGATTAGCATTAAATTCATAAGGTGATTAAAAAATATTTTTTATTTATATTTTTAAATTTTAATATACCACAAAACTATGTTATGTACAGATTACATTTATAATAGAAACTATATTATATTGTACAAAATCACAATTAGAAACCTACGTAAATAACCCACAATAAATATCGTGAAGGAATGTCTCATCAGTTTTTGGTATCCCCTGCGTCCTTGCTACATCATCAAAGGATAAAAACCCTCCAAGTCCTAAATGTATCAATGTTGTTTAGCTGCAGCATGGGACGACGCATTTAAGAAATTTACAGTTGTCTTTCTATATAGACGGGGTTGTGGATTCGAAACGTAACAGGACTAAACACCAAAGTCCATGCTCTTCAGTAGTTTCGTGCAATAAAAAAGCAGAGTATATGTGTCATGGGGAGAGGGGGTCTGGTAACGAATGGCAGTGATATCTGTGAATCTTACCTTCTCTCATGATATTCCCCTCACAGCATAACTTGCTATGTAATTATACCGCACTTACCATGTATGGACAGTGACACTAGATACCTAGAGCCACCCGCCAAACTTGATATCTCAGGACACTATCCCAGCATGTGACAATTTCTGCAATATGTGTGTTGGGGGATTCTTTGTGGAGGTTCAAAGGCGGCCACGACATGATCGACTTGAATCCAAGTGTGCTAGGTTTTCTTGCTTACTAGCTTTGGTTGGGACTTTGCCAATTGACCTGTTTAGGTTGAAAACACAGTCTCACTCTTAGTAGAACGGGGAGGAATGACAGACTGATGTGTCTGCTCACCCGAGGGATGTAACACATGCCTTATGTTACCACACACATAACATGCCAGGTACCACAGACCTGTGTTGACGCGCGTTTCTAACCCTGATTTGTCAGCATTATCATATATAAAACTTAACAAAATCACCTTCGAGATCATATTACAATTGTTATTCACACTGTAAGCAGTGCATCATATAGACGTTGAAACCTCTATAGTGTATAATCATCAAGCCAATGACATACTACTCCAATATATTACAGTCTCGAGTCATACTTCAGTGATTGATATAAACAGATTTGCTAGCATAAGTGGAGTACCCAAAATGATCGAGGGTCCCTGCCACGCAGCATTTATTGCCGTTGTGCAAAAGTGCTGTTACGGGCGGCGTTCACAGCGACACTCTTGTCAGATTTGATATTTGATTAACCAACTAGTAGTCTGTTTCAAAGAGTTCAGTGCACCATGTTTATCCACTGTATTGCAATTTGTGTCCATTGTTCGGGTATTCGAGTTAACATATGCTACAGACTTTAATCATCTTGTATGTTGCAGCTTGCCATTACCTATGATGGAATATTTTTTTGTCATGTTACTGACTCAGAATTTACTTCTAAGAATGGGTTACTTCCATCAAAAATTTAGTATATATGGTCTGTTTTCCAATATCACAAGGTCCGAATTTCAATTGTCCTGCCCGAAAACATTCCTCCATATGTTTCTGTCTGTAGACTTTTAGGGTTGTAGCCCTCTTCTCCATCATAAAAGTGTCGTCCATATTCAACAGTCATAAAGTTCTACAAGTGAATATTGACATTCAATCATTGTCGGCGTTAATTAAATTGGCACAACTTCTGGAATGCCCGCGTGTTTGTGGCTATTGACAGGTCGGCTCCGTTTGTCACGGGTATTCACGGAGTATTACGGGATTCTCGCTGGAAATGTTTGCCATAATAGAAAAAGACACCTGACCAGTCATGGTGGGTACTTGACTTAGCGGCAATAAAAATCTTAAACTCGATTGGAATACGACGAAGTCTAACAGCATCTACCCTGCAATCACATGGCGATTCGCCAGCTTTCTCAAATTACGCTTTGAAGGTTGGTATTTTGTATATAGCCATCATTTGCCCGTACCCGACGGTTGCGGGTATCTTTGTTCTACATTGTAGTCCTAGTACAGTCTGTATTCTTGGCACAATAGAGACCAAATCTTCTTTTATATTGAAACACTCGAGTTCTGAACGTAATTTTGAAGATGATGTGCCCCAATCATGTAGTCCAATGGCTCTTCTTCCCTTTTCCCTTTTTGTAAAGTAATACCCTGATCGTCGAAATGTATTCGCGACGACATTTACATGGACTTGGACTGGCAATTCGTGACCTCTTCCTCTCAAATACAGATGCAAAATCCATCTTCTCTTGTAGCAACCTGCTAGGCTCGTAGGAGTCCCTCAAGGCCCTTATCAGGACCCTCCACTCGCTTTTTTTTCTATGCTCTTCTCCCCCTTTTTTTTTCCCTTCTGCACATCTGATGTGATCTGCTTACCGCAGTGGGTAATAGCTGCAAAACGTCGGCCATCATGACAGCAACGAAAACGAGATAGGAAAATATTATTATACATTATTAGTATTATTATAATATAACTACTAATTATAATTTTTATGTACACGTATCACTCCACTATATTATAATATACTAGTAATTACACTTTATGCTGAATTATTTTTAAACTCAAAATGAACATGGCATGGCGTCTCCACTGCAATAAGTTGCTCAGTTATGCCGATTTTGGTATTAACCAATTTATCGCCAAAATTGTTTTTTCTATAGCGGCCATCTTATTATGAAAATGCCACCAGTTGAATTTGCCAGAACTTTTTTTGCACAGTGGACATGATTATGTTTTCTGGAGCTCCCCTGAAAAAATCAGCTTTCTACTATTTTTTTCTAGGTTTTCGTAAAATTTTTACTAATGCTCTTGTACTATAAATAAAGTAGCGCATACACATTTTCTCACATTTGTTCTTTCAAATCCTTAGTGGTCAGCTATTTATCATTGTACTATTATATTAAACACGGTTCCTGAAAAATTGCCTGATTATGTTGGTCTATGATACTTCCTGATGTGACTATATCTAGAGCAGTGGTTCTTAACCCGCTGGATCCCAGCGACGCAACGTGTGCGTCCGCCATTTAAAAATATGTTACGCGGCTTCTATGGCAAGGAATGACCTGAAAATCAAGGTAAAGAGACAGAAGGTAACGTCACCTCCCTTTTGCCGCGCTGGGGGAAGTGACGTCAATAAGAATTAAGAGGGCGAGGAGGAGGGTGAGAGTGAAAGAGAAGATGGAGGAGGAGGAGGAGGAGGTAGGGGAAGGGGTAGGAGGAGGAGAAGGTAAGGGAAGGGAGGAGAGGAGGTATGAACATAAGAACATAAGAAAATAAGGCATGGCCTTGCATGTCAGGTGGGAAATGAACTTTGCTTGTCCCGCTAAGCGGCAACAGCGGCACAAGCAAAGGGTCTCGTCCCCAGCTTGTGTGCTAGCTAGAACTCTCTCTCTCTCTCTCTCTCTCTCTCTCTCTCTCTCTCTCTCTCTCTCTCTCTCTCTCTCTCTCTCTCTCTCTCTCTCTCTCTCTCTCTCTCTCTCTCTCTCTCTCTCTCTCTCTCTCTCTCTCTCGAGTACACAATACTGATCAAGGTAAAGAATATGGGTGGCTTACGAGATGAGAGAGAGAGAGAGAGAGATGGTGGGATTTTTTTTTGTTTTGATTAATTTATTACGCCCATGCACAGGCGGCAGGCACTCAAATACACAGTGAACAAAGTAAATGACACAGGACATAAGGATAATAAACATGAAACATGACAAGACAAGACAAGAAACATGAAGCCCAATACACATTGTTACACACACAAAGACACACACAACAAAACACAATACACACAACAAAAGGAATCACAGTGACCTGCAGGGCACTACTCAGCAGCCACCGAATCGTGGGTGGCGAACAAGGATGGTGTCCAAGTTGTCGTGCACGAGCAGGAAGCGGCATATTTCCGTGAGCGGCAGTCCTCGCGGCAGCATGTCACGTACCACGTGACAGTGGAGGCAATAGTGTGCCAAAGTGTTGGAAGAGGGTGCATCACAGAGTTGGCAGGATGTAAAGTGAGGCTCCTCGGCCATACCAGCAACTTGCCCCACGGGCCGGTAACCAAGCCGCAGCCGAGCCGAGACCACATTGTGCCTGCGAACCATGAGGCCCCGACGACGATACTTATACCTGTGTGCACGGATAACGTCATAGTGTTGGATCGAGACACTATCGCCTATCTGGGTGTCCCTAGAACGGGCTGTGGAGAGCAGAGCGTCCGAGCGGAGCCTTGCCCGATAACAGAGCAGAGAGGGTGACGGCCCGTTACCGTTGGGCGGCAGACCACAGGCTGCCTTCGCCAAACCGTCCACTGTGTCGCTGTGGGAGAGGCCCACATGTGAAGGGATCCACAAAAAAATGATGTCCAATGAACGTTCAAACACTACCGTTAACAGAGTCAAGACTTGTAAAACAATTAGGGAACAAGGTTTCGGAGCCGTAAGAGACTGAAGGGCTGACTGCGAGTCACATATCACCACCCCATTGAGTCCTCTCTGACAAAGGAGTGTTACAGCATCAAGGACACCCTGCAGCTCGCAGAACGTAGAGTTGGAGCAGGCAGGTAGGCGTCGGCCAACCCATCCTCCCCCCGGCGGTTCCATATCAGGGGAGAAAACCGCTCTCCCCGCCCGACCATCTGACTGTAAGGAACCATCGGTGTAGACGCGGTGTGACACCGGGACAGAGGAGGACGCCGCTTCTATCGCCTCCAGAGCAAGCTGCCGCTGCAAGACGGGGAGTGCCTCCTTCGAAGTTGGAGTGTAGCGAACCGCCGGGACGGGAGCCAGCCAGGGTGGAGGACCAGGAACACAAACCTCCTCAGGAACGGTAACATTAAGTCTAAGGAGGAGAGAACACACAGTTTTGATAAGAGTGGGACCACCAGGCTGGATTCGGGGTATGGGTGAGGGAGGTCCCAGGGCAGTCCTAATAACACGAGAATAATGAGGGGCGAGACGGGGAGAACGGAGACATTTGATAGTGAGATATGAGACGTTTGAGTGGATCCTCTCAGTGATGGGGTAAGCTTAAGTTCTGTCTGCATATTAACTATCCTAGTTGACAGGGAACAACCTAAAATAAATCTCATCACATTGTTTTGAAACCTCTCTAAGGGCACCAGGGAAGTCCTGGGAAGCTGAATTAAGGCAGGGGAGAGGTAGTCAACTACCGAGCGTATGAACGACACGTAAAGAGTTCTAGCCAAGGGTATAGAAATACCGTCCGCTTTGGTGGCGAGTGACTTGAGAGGAGCGAAGCGCTTCTGAAGCCGATCCAGGAGGCCTCGGATGACAGGGTGAACACGCTGTGCTGGGGTGGCTCGAGGGATCCGGACTGGGGCTCCAAGGTAGACATACTGCGTGCAGAGCGGGATGATACAGGCACCGATCGAGAACACTGGAAGCAAACCTTGCCGGCGGAGAGAGAACACTCGACTCTTCTCGGGAGAAATCATCAGACCACAAGCGGAAGCTGCCATGAAGAATGAGTCAAGATGACGCTGTAGATCGCCTGGGGAGGTAGAATGGATACAAATGTCATCAGCATAACAGGTGACCGATGTTCCCGGGGTGGTAGGTAAAAAAGAGAGTAACCGATGCATGAGGATATTAAAAAGGAACGGGCTGAGAACACCGCCCTGTGGAGTCCCTAATTCGAAGCTTCGAGCGGTACTATAAACACCCTTAAAGAAGACTTTGGAGGTCCTGGAGCCGAGGTAGACCCGTATCCATTTTAAGAGACGCCCCTTAACACCAAAGTCAACTAGTCGATCCAGAATGACGTCTTTGTTCGCAACATCAAACGCACTCTTCAGATCAATAAATGCAACCACACGATGATGTGGTTGAGATGAGAGGCGAGAGTAGAGGTCGACGAGACAATGGTGAGTGCTTCGTCCTGGCAGGAAACCAAACAGTCGGGGTGAAAGCTGCTCCTCCAACCGGAACATGAGCCGATTGAGTAAGATGCGTTCCATTACCTTACTGAAACATGATGTCAGTGAGACAGGTCTGAATTTATCAGAACGAATCTTCGGAACAGGCACAATAGTACTGCAAGTCCAGGCTGGAGGCACACATCCCTGACTGTAACAAAGATTATACAGACGTAGCAGAAGGTCACCGGGGACTTTATGAAGGAGACGGAGGACAGAGTAAGTAACTCCATCGTCCCCGGGCGATGTGGCCTTTCCCCGTGTTAGGGCACGTGTTAGTTCATCCCTGGTAAACTCAATGCTGTCCTCGTCGTTGGTCACCAGCAGTGCTCCCATCAAGCGAAGCGCACGGGGACCTGCTCGGGTAGAAAGGGCCTGTTGAACATGGTTAGGAAGGTTGTTTACCCGCGACTGAGTAGACCAGGATTCAATGAGGTGTTGGGCAAGCTCACCCGGACTGTGGTGGAGGGCAGTGGCGGGCTTCTTCCGAATCACCTTGTTGATGACGCGCCACATGGACTGAACGCTCGTCTGGTGATTTATGCCCCCCGTGAAGTTCCGCCACGACTCTGTCCTGACACAGCGTTGAAGCCCCACCAGGTTGTCTCTGGATTCTTGATATCCGTGGAGGTGGTGAGGAGTCGGGTTCTGTTGGAAGAGTAGACCATCGGCCTCGGCCACCTAACCGCCTCAAGGATACGCGCATCAAGCGTCCAAGAACGGGTCCCGGGGCGTCGCCTGAGGCCTGGTCTGGAGACATATCGGGTGTAAAAGTCATGAGTAGCTTGTACAATACTAGTATACAAAGCCTCTGGGGACCCCATATCAAATGTAGGAAGAAGGGTAGACATATACGCAATGTAATTCGGACAGTACTTTGGAGGAATGACGAAACGAGCACGAGTGTGTAGAGGGTTATGTCCTGGTGATACTTTATAGTGGAGGCTGAGGGCAACATGATCAGAAAATAGGGCAGGGACTGAGGAACACTTGACATTGGCTTGCCACTAGGTGGAGATGTGAGTATATGGTCCAGGGTTCCACCGCGAGAGTGAGTGGCACCGCCGCAGTCCCAACGCGTGAGGTGGTGACGCAGGACGAACTGAAGCAGCCTGAGCCCATTTCTGTTGGAATTACCTGAAAGGTCACCTAACTCAGGATGGCGTGCGTTAAAGTCCCCGATGAGCACCATACCACAAGCCGTAGGAAGAGAAAGAGCGAGAACATTAAGTCTGGTAGGAGCCGAGTAAACATTACACAACTTGATCTTGCCTGTCCCCACAGTCACTTCCAGAAGCTGATAGGTTGTGTCCGGTTCCCCGGAACAGCGGAGGAGCTGATGTTTGCACAGTGGAGTGGACGTAAGCAATGAGACCATTCCTGACTATGTGGGACATAGGAGACATAGCCGGCGAGCGCAAGGAGCTTCCCTGCAAGAGGAGGATGGCCCACAAAAGCTTCTTGTATGAAAATAATCTCTGGGGGATGGTGCGAAATATATGCATGAAGGGCAGTGAGTTTGCCAAAACCTGTTATGCCGCAGGCATTCCAAGATATAATATGCAACTTACGCCGTCTATCGAACAGCCCTCTTCAATGTACGGGATCCTGGCGAGGTAGCGGTGGTGGCTTGAGCTGAGTTGCGGGAGTGGGCCGGCGAGGCACACAGCTTGTCAATGGTAGAGGCAAGAACATCCAGTCTTTCGGTCAAAGTGGACACGGTAGAGATAACCACCTGTTGCGCCTCCACAATCGAGGATAACGAGCTCTCCGTACTAGCGTGACTGGTAGCCAAGGCAGCGAGGCGAGTCTCAATGGCCTCTAGTCGTGACTCAACCGAAGCACACCGAGACGTGAGTTTGATTACAGCAGCACGGAGGGCAGTCACCTGCGTAGACTCAGAAGCGGCAGCGGGGACGGAAGGTGTGTCGTGGCGCGATGGAGGTGGTGGAGGTCGCAAACGCCCAGTGGCTGGGGGTGTGGGTCGGCGTCGAGGGCAGCCATGCCAAGCGCTGACACCGGGCTCCTGACAGCGAGGGCATTTCCAGTTGGAGGTGTCCGCAATCGGTGGGGGAGATGTCGATGAGGCAGCAGCATCCAGCGGAGGCGGTGCACGGTGAGGACAGGTGCGGGAGTCGTGCTCACCAGCACACCAGGCACACTTCTCCGGGCCGAGCAATACCGGGAAATATGGCCAAAACCCCAGCACCTATAGCACAATGGTCGGTCGTAGTCCAACCTGACGAACCTCACAGGGAGGAAGGCAAGGGAGGAAGCTGAACGAGAACGTCAGGGAGGTGGCTCTGGGAGACTCCAAACGATGACAATCCTGTTTATCGGTTGGACATTCTAACGGAAGTGACGAGCCGAATACACCCCAGTGATTTCCTTGGCAAGAGAAGGGTCCATACACAAAGGGTAGCGGGTGAGGAGGTAACTAGGGTATTTCCGAGGCCTCTCCGGGGAATCCTGAACATCGAGTTGGAGGGAAAGAAACTCACCAGCCCTTACCCTGTCCACGATGTCCATGCGTTGCCGTGAGACATACACGAAGCGAGAGGTGACCGCCGACATCTTCACTTCCGCCAAATCCCGGTCAAGCAGGAACGCCAGCCAGCCACCCACCGGAGCTTCGTATCAACAGAAGGGGACTCCTTGAAGATCAGCTTGACGTACGCATCACGAGGAGCGAAAGCAGGAGGCGAAGGCGCAGGCTTGAGTGACAGGGTCTGCAGAGGCCGCTGAAGAGAAGACTGCCGAAGCACTTCGCGCTGGCCAGTAACAGCTGCTCGGTGCTTGTGGGTTTTCGAAGTAGGGCACAGGGACTCACCACTACTATTCAGCACGTCAGCCACGGGGCGCTTGGTAGGGGCGACAGGGCAGCCCGGCCCTGATGTTGGAAGGCTGGAAAGGGCACCATCATAGGTAGTGTCGTCATCACTCATCGCCAGGTCGCCCTCAACGTCCGAGAACGGTGGCAGGGCCAGAGTACGCCATGCGCGCCTACCCTGCCCGACAGCTCCGAAAATAGTAGGCACACACCTCGCAGCACACCCAGAACAGACAGCAGCGGAGGTACACGTCTGGTCACCTCGGCGCCCGGGCAGTGAATGATATGGTGGGAGGTGTCAGGCGTGTCAGGTGTCGGGTCGGCGGTGAGGCCTGAGTGAGGCCATAAAATATTTGAGCGGTGGCGCCGTAGGCGCGATACCCATTGACGTCATGCGCACAAAGGACTGATTTTGCCTCGACGCCCCGGGGAGGTGACGTTACCTTATGTCTCTATTTCTTGCTGAAAATGGTATGGGGCACTGCTTGATATGTGGGGCAACAGTGGCGGTAGCTGGCAGCTGCGTGGGTTTCGCCGCGCGGGTATGGATGGGTGGATTAGAAGCGCGAGCTTATCCACTTTTTTGCCGCGACTTTGACTGTATCTACTCCGGTCGTATGGTAGCTAGTGGCTTGAAATTTGTGTGGGATACTTGTAAGTGTGTTGTCAATACGTAGTGATATTCGCAACCCCTTCGGTTCTGCGGGCCTATCTTTGATGTAGGGTAGCGTGATAAAAACACTATACCGCTTATCGCACACGACTTTAGACCTTATTTACTCCTGTTCTATGGTAGCTATTGACTTCAGCTTGGTATGGGATATGCCTTATATACGTGGCAACCCTCAAGTATAGGCTTGAAAGTCCCATTTGTAGAGTAGTGTTATGCTGGGGTACAAATCCACGGTCGCCCGTCTCCATGGTTACCGGGACGCTAGGGCAAACTGCCACTCGTCCTTATTTATAAATCTTTACTATGTCCACTATCACACTTGAAATTGACTTATTATTCCATTATGTGATACATACGTGGTATATATGAACTATGAAGGCACACATGATGCTCGGGTGGTGTGAAAATAACCGCTACCCGAAAACTGGACGCATCGTACATCTGCAATGCTGCGGGCTCAGCTGAGGGATAGGCGCGCGGGAACCTGGAATTCGGGCCGGAATCAGCTGATGGCTGAGGGTGCCCCACCCTCATAGAACCCCCTTTTTTCGATGTGATGTGGGTGATATTTTTTGTTTTGTTCATTTTTCACCTTTTTAATAATAATTAAAAAAAAACTCAAAATCAGCTGGGCTGTGGGTGTACTTTTTATTCTATTTAGCTGGTACTCAGCGGGTTAACCTGGGGTACCTGTGCCACCAGGGGGTACGAAACCTTACACCTGGGGGTACGAGACATGCTGACCAATAATTCAATATCATATTTATAAGGAAGCTGGAATTATATATATATATAATATTTTTTTCTGTCAACAATAATTGTCTTAACCACCTGGAGTCCAACGGTTCATCATTAAGTCATACTACAATAACTTGTAAAATCTATTAGTTACCGTCATATGTCGTTTTCTATTTTTACCGTTTCGTACAGAGTTTTTTATACTCCTGAGGTGCTCTACACTGCCTGCCTTGGTTTCGCCACTTTCACTTTCAACGTTTCTCTGGACCTGACAGCCACAGTGAGCAGGATTTAGTCCCAGTGCTCTGTGTTAACAGCTAGTTAAATTATTTATTTAAATGATTGTTAACTGATTTAGCAGAACTAACACACTATGTGGTGATTCCTGCGAACCGGCGCTCCCCACAGGGTGTAGTGGTGCCAGGAGTCCGTAGGCTCANGGAGGAAAGAAACTCACCAGCCCTTACCCTGTCCACGATGTCCATGCGTTGCCGTGAGACATACACGAAGCGAGAGTGACCGCCGACATCTTCACTTCCGCCAAATCCCGGTCAAGCAGGAACGCCAGCCAGCCACCCACCGGAGCTTCGTATCAACAGAAGGGGACTCCTTGAAGATCAGCTTGACGTACGCATCACGAGGAGCGAAAGCAGGAGGCGAAGGCGCAGGCTTGAGTGACAGGGTCTGCAGAGGCCGCTGAAGAGAAGACTGCCGAAGCAGTTCGCGCTGGCCAGTAACAGCTGCTCGGTGCTTGTGGGTTTTCGAAGTAGGGCACAGGGACTCACCACTACTATTCAGCACGTCAGCCACGGGGCGCTTGGTAGGGGCGACAGAGGCAGCCCGGCCCTGATGTTGGAAGGCTGGAAAGGCACCATCATAGGTAGTGTCGTCATCACTCATCGCCAGGTCGCCCTCAACGTCCGAGACGGTGGCAGGGCCAGAGTACGCCATGCGCGCCTACCCTGCCCGACAGCTCCGAAAATAGTAGGCACACACCTCGCAGCACACCCAGAACAGACAGCAGCGGAGGTACACGTCCGGTCACCTCGGCGCCCGGGCAGTGAATGATATGGTGGGAGGTGTCAGGCGTGTCAGGTGTCGGGTCGGCGGTGAGGCCTGAGTGAGGCCATAAAATATTTGAACGGTGGCGCCGTAGGCGCGATACCCATTGACGTCATGCGCACAAAGGACTGATTTTGCCTCGACGCCCCGGGGAGGTGACGTTACCTTATGTCTCTATTTCTTGCTGAAAATGGTATGGGGCACTGCTTGATATGTGGGGCAACAGTGGCGGTAGCTGGCAGCTGCGTGGGTTCGCCGCGCGGGTATGGATGGGTGGATTAGAAGCGCGAGCTTATCCACTTTTTTTGCCGCGACTTTGAACTGTATCTACTCCGGTCGTATGGTAGCTAGTGGCTTGAAATTTGTGTGGGATACTTGTAAGTGTGTTGTCAATACGTAGTGATATTCGGCAACCCCTTCGGTTCTGCGGGCCTATCTTTGATGTAGGGTAGCGTGATAAAAACACTATACCCGCTTATCGCACACGACTTTAGACCTTATTTACTCCTGTTCTATGGTAGCTATTGACTTCAGCTTGGTATGGGATATGCCTTATATACGTGGCAACCCTCAAGTATAGGCTTGAAAGTCCCGTTTGTAGAGTAGTGTTATGCTGGGGTACAAATCCACGGTCGCCCGTCTCCATGGTTACCGGGACGCTAGGGCAAACTGCCACTCGTCCTTATTTATAAATCTTTACTATGTCCACTATCACACTTGAAATTGACTTATTATTCCATTATGTGATACATACGTGGTATATATGAACTATGAAGGCACACATGATGCTCGGGTGGTGTGAAAATAACCGCTACCCGAAAACTGGGACGCATCCGTACATCTGCAATGCTGCGGGCTCAGCTGAGGGATAGGCGCGCGGGAACCTGGAATTCGGGCCCGAATCAGCTGATGGCTGAGGGTGCCCACCCTCATAGAACCCCCTTTTTTCGATGTGATGTGGTGATATTTTTTGTTTTGTTCATTTTCCCCTTTTTAATAAAAATTAAAAAAAACTCAAAATCAGCTGGGCTGGGGTGTACTTTTTATTCTATTTAGCTGGTACTCAGGGGGTTTAAAACCGGGGGGTACCTGTGCCACCAGGGGTAGGGAAACCTTACACCGGGGGGTACGAGAACATGCTGACCAAAAATTTCAATATCATAATTTATGGGAAAGCTGGAATTATATATATATATAATATTTTTTCTGTCAACAATAATTGTCTTAACCCCCTGGAGTCCACGGTTCATCATTAAGTCATACTACAATAACTTGTAAAATCTATTAGTTACCGTCATATGTCGTTTTCTATTTTTACCTTTTCGTACAGAGTTTTTTTAACTCCTGAGGTGCTCTACACTGCCTCCCTTTGGGTTTCGCCACTTTCACTTTCAACGTTTCTCATTGGACCTGACGCCACAGTGAGCAGGATTAGTCCCAGTGCTCTGTGTTAACAGTAGTTAAATTATTTATTTAATGTTTGTTAACTTGATTTAGCAGAACAAACACACTATGTGGTGATTCCTGCGAACCCGGCGCTCCCCACGGGGTTTGTAGTGGCTGCCCAGGAGGTCCTTTTTTGTTTACCGCGTTGCTCAACAACTTTTGCATATTCATTATGCCGCCCTTAGCGTCCCTTGGTGTGAGACGGGGCGAACCTGCTGGTCACTGGCGTAGAGCAGTGACACAAGGGGCCCCCTCAGATGGCTGTTAAAGGTAGCACCAAGGGAGGGAAACCTGCTGTTAGGGACAGGCGAGACCCTACGGGCAGCTCCACTTGGGGTCCTGCGACGCTCATGAGTGGGCGGGGGACACGCTGGTGTGGTAGCTGTAGGCAGAGTTTTTGTGTTGTACTTTGATAGTGGTCTTGGTGTTTTTTTTACAACTATTACCGGTCTTGTCTGTTGTGAGGACTTTAGTAATTATTGTTCCTGCTATTTCTTTGTGACAATTGGATTAAACTTTTTCATCCACATTGATTTGTGATGCCATGATGGCTCGTGTCAAATGAATCCCGGGTAATTCTGACGACAGAGATAAAAAAGACAGCTCTTGGAACTTTTATGCTCCAAGCAGATCCAGGCAACAAGTGGACCCCAGTTTACGATGGATTCCTTGCACTCATGCTGGACGATGATAGTGGTGGAAAACAATTTATGTCTGACATTACGATACTACTTGGAACAAAATGGATTGCGGGCACTTATGCCACCCGAACTGAAGGTTCTAAACAATATCACAATAGCCAGGGTCGATGATGTCATTTACGGGAGATGAAGATGATCACAAAATAAAATTGAAGAAAAAAGTCCTGGATAAGCGAAAAATGATAATATTGAAAGTATTTCAAATTCCCTAAGTTTCCTTTATTAAATTGCTTTCAAACAATGTTATTGCAAAAAAAATGCTTTGATACACGACTGAGGACATTTAATCGACTATAGGTTCCTTGCACGTGAGTCACAGCCCTCGTTGTGCAGGCGACATACGCGGGAGATGCGAGCGTGAAGGACAACAACCCCATTTGTCACCTGTTTTTGGGCCCGCCGTTTTGGTCATTTTCCCCACCAAATATATGTTAATCAGTATAAATATACACTGTTATCTTTAAATGTTTGTTCTATAATATTACATAAGAACATAACAAATAAGGAAGTTACAAGAGGATTTGGGGCCTACACGTGGCAGTTCCTGTTACCTAACACTACCTACATCCACCTTTCATCCCCACCCATGAACCTATCCAGCCCTTTTTTAAAGCCCCCTAATGACTCCGCACTAACTACCTGTCTACTGAGTCTATTCCAATCATTCCACCCCCCTATTTATGAAACATTTTTTTTCTTTCTTTTTTAAATTACGCTTTTCCAGCTTGAATCCATTATTCTTGTTCTAACCCTGGTTAATAGCCGTAAGAACTTTTCCCTACCTCTCCTTTATTAAATCCCTTTATCCCTTATAAATTTCTATAAAATGCCCCTTACTCTGCGTCTCTAAAGTGAGTAACTTTAAAAGCTTCAATCTCTTCTCATAACTAAAGTTACGCATCCCTTGTATCATTTTGGTCATCCTTCTCTGCACTGATTCTAACAAGGCTATATCCATCCTGTAATATGGAACCAAAACTGACCGCATAGTCTAGGTGAGGTCTGACTAGAGTCCAGATAAGCTTTAGAATAACTTCCGCATTTGTACTTTTAACACTTTTGGTAATAAATCCTAACACTCTATTAGCTCTATTTCTAGCTTCAATAAATTGTTTCCTAGGTGGAGGTCTGGGCTCACCCCCACTCCAAGATCTTTTCACCTTCTGATCTTTTTAGCGATACATTGCTTATGGTGTATCTATTACCAGTGTTTTTCTACCAACATTCATAACGCGCACGTATCAATATTAAATTCCATCAGCCATCTGACTACCCACTCATTAGTTTATCTAAGTCTCCCTGAAAAAAGTTTTCATCAGACTGTGATCCAATAATCCTACCTAAACCCTTTGTATCAAGCAAACTTGCTGATATCACTGCTAATATCACTATCCAAGTCGTTTATGTAATCAAAAATAGTAATGGGGCCCAAAACAGACCCCTTTTGGAACTCCACTTGTCACCTGTCCCCATTCAGATTAAGACCATTAATTTTAACCCTTTGTTGCCGATCACTTAGCAAAGCTTGATTCAACGAAGAACCTTCCCATCTGTTTTTATGAGCATTAACCTTATTTAAGAGTCGCTCGTGTGGTACTTTGCGAATGCCTTACTAAAGTCCAGGTATATTATATCATAAAACCATTACCCTTGGTGAATCCATGTTGTCCCAAACATTAATCAAACTATGTTTTTCTAATTGCTCTCATGTGTTTTGCAATAATAGATTCCAATAATTTATCTACACTGACGTTAAACTAACGGGTCGATATAATTTAACTTAGTTTTCTGTCTCTCTTCTTAAATATGAGGACTACATTTCCCTTCCTCCACAATATCGGCACATCGCCTATCTCACCGATTTCCTAAAAATGGCACTAACGACTCGCTAACAACCTCTTTGCATTCCTTTATCACTCTGGGATACACTTAATCTGGTCCTGGCGATTAAAATTCTTTATTTAATCTATACCCCCTTCCAAAAATTTATGTAGTTATCACAATTTTCTTTGAGTTTCTCCTCATTGCTTCCCTTTAAAAAATTCGTTCAATTTCAGGTATTGACTGTGTATCCTCCTGAGTAAAAAAAACTTAAGAAATAATCATTTCAATTTTTACACATTTCCTCATCCGTATTTAAGACCTCACCCTGCTATAATCTTAACGACCCCGAAAAAATAATTTCCTTGTCTTCGTTTTATATATCTGATAGAACCCCTTAGGGTCGCTTTTTGCCTGTCCAGCGATTTTAATTTCATAATTGTTTCCCAGCTACTCTTTTTAATCTCTTCACTGTCCTCGCCATCAAGTGATACTGTTCTTTTCTCACCTGTCCAGCCTTGAACCTTAAGTACGTTTCTTTTTACTCCAATGTTGTGTTTTAAACTCGTTGTCTCCATTTCGGGTCACTTCCCTTTAAATTTTTTCCCCCCTATAGGAATATTTGTTTTCTGCCTGCAATAAATTCCTTACATATTGTATAAACCTCGTCCGGACCGACCTCACTTCCCGCTGTCTCCCCGCTGACCTTGGAACACTCCTTCCCCTCTATCCCACAACCACAGTTACTCCCCTCCAGGTGTCTTCTTTAAACCTGAATAATTGGCCTTTCCAGCTGTCACCGCGACTGACCTTGGAACACTCATTACCCTCTATCTTACACCCCCAGTTAATCCCCTCCAGGTGTCTTCTTAATCCTGCATAATTGGCATTTCTGAAGTCAGGTACTCTTTGTTATTACACCTATATTGCTTACTTCACATTTTAAAACAAAATCTGATTTCATAAAAGGTCGCTGTTAGCCAACTGTCCTCCAACCTCCACCTCAGTAACTAAATCTTCCCTGTTTGTCAGTAATACATCTAGAATATTATCTCCTCTAGTAGGCGCCTTGATTTCTTGGCTTAGGGAAATTATTCTAAATTATATTTTTAAAAATTCATCTGCGTCGTTGTCTCCTGTAATTAAATCCAGTCTATATTCCTAAGATTAAAATATCTTACCAAGCATAGTCGATTATATCTACACAATCCTTGTTTTTTCTTGCCATATAGGAGTGAATCCCCCTTTACATAAGTTTGGGGCCTATACACTACACCCAAAACCATTTTCTCAGTTCCCTCCGTAACCTCTAGCCATATAGACTATTCTGTCATCTGTCATATTGTCAAAAAGAAAACAGTAAAACACTAAAGAAATGCCATTATGAGACTGAATAAAAATGCATGAACTTAAACTCGCCGCCAAAAAAGTGTTGCGAGACAACTTTAACATAGGGCATATGAATAGAAGCGGAAATTTATTAGCATTCCATTGATATATTTCGTTTTCTGATCAATGCATTAGCATCATTCATAATTAGCGTTAACTAAACAAATAACATCATGAACCGGCAGGGTAGTTTTTATTTAAAACAAGTTGATTTTAAGCACTGATTTAAATCATGATTTAAATCAAATGATATAAAACATAAAAATCACAGATTTAAATCATAACCTTATCATTATTTGAAAAACGAGAGGGAAAAGAAGGAAAATTAAGCAAATGGGCTTTATGAACACCAATTTTATCATTGTAGTATAATTATATCATAATGAAACTAAACGAGTGGTGCGGGGGAATCCACTGTGGCACTTTTAGATAGCAAATTGCCATGTGGCTGTTTTCGCAGCAGAAATATTTTTTTCTAAATTATATATATATATATATATATATATATATATATATATATATATTATATATATATATATATATATATATATTGTACTGTACACAAGGCCACACTACTATAACCAAAAAGTTGAATGTGCATGTTACTTTTGTTTTTAAAAAGCCAAATGATATTAACCAAAGATATTGTGATAACTCTGTTGCTTTGAATCTGTCAAGCTAATGTCATTGATAGATTTAGGAAAAGAACAATGACTATCATCTACAGCAGCTGCAACAAAACGGTTTGAAAGGAAACTTAAGATGAAGGTAAAGAGAGAAGGATAGAAACTAAAGCAGGGTAGATTATGAATTAAGATTTGTGCCAGACTCGATCAAAAACTGTTCCTATGTCAAGGGCAACAGCAAAAGTTTCACCGATACCCCTCAAGGAGGTTTGTTTCGAAATGTGAATATAACTATGATAATGTGTCAATTGTTATTATATAATTACAAGATAGTGATATAAGAGAGATCTAAGGGATCAACAGCTCTTTTCTTCACCTTCAATACTTAAACATATCAAGAATTACAAAGGATGTTACATGTTCCCTTATCTAACCAAACCTAAAAGTTCGGCAATGCCATTCAAAATAAGTGTTTTTTCGATAAAAATGTGATTGCTTTTCTAATATTTCCATTTGTAATATTTGTGATGAAATCTCACCTATGCTTATAATGGAAAGCTAAGTAACTGTTACGTATTGATCTATTTCCTTTAAAAAAGAACCCTATACATCACTACACCCGTTCTGGATCACACTCCGTACCCGCCATTTCTCAGAGAGAGAGAGAGGTTATATATATATATATATATATATATATTATATAATATATATATATATTATATATATATATATATATATATTATATTTTATATATACGTATATATATATATATGATATATATATATATAATATCATATATATATATATATATATAGAGTATATACGGGCAGGAGATTTTTCTGAGACAGATCTCGTTAAAAGTGATAGCTATTCAGCGTTTATTATCTTCTTAGAGATATTTTCTCTTTGTCTTAAGAGTGTCTTATTCTCTTTTTTAATCACTTTTATGACTTCGCCGTAGCTTGTCATGTTTGCTGTATCGCGATTTCGGGTCTAAGAACCCTTCTTCAGCAGCATGTGGAAAAAAGAATTACAAAAGAGAATAAGACACTCTTAAGACAAAGAGAAAATATCTCTAAGAAGATAATAAACGCTGAACTAGCTATCACTTTTAACGATATATATATATATATATATATATATATATATATATATAATATATATATATATATATGTGTGGTGTGTGTTGTGGTGTGTGTGTGTGTGTGTGTGTTTGTGAGAGTGTACACATACCTGATGTTGAGTGTGATTGTAATTCACTCGTGGCCTTGATCATGTGCTGGCCTGGGTGTTCGTGAGAGATTGTGTGTATTCATGAGAGAGTTAGTGAGAGTGTTAGTGAGAGTGTTATTGTGTGTGAAACACTTTGAGAGTGGGAGAGAGTTAGTGAGTCAGTAACAGGCAGAGCAGACTAAGATTAGAGTGCAGGAAATCATAAATCATGTACACAGAAAGAAGGNAATCGAAAGTGATGTATTGTATTGTATTGGTGTGAAGTGACTTGGTTATTAAGATCAGGGACAGATGCTTGATGTGTATGGATCTAATAATTTGTGTTTACTAGGTGTGTGCTTTGGATAGGATACTAAAGTCATTCATGAAAAGGGTGATCTAAATCATGTGAGTGTGAGCGGATTGCAGATTGCGAAGGTGAAGAAATGGGTCGACCAGTACGTGCAGAAACACCTTTATGCTCGAAAGCCTAAGGGTTAGATTCCTTGTCGTCTCGCCGACGTATCTAGCGTTACAGCTAGAACATTTGAATTCGTAAATTAGTTAGAAATAAGGCTTTAGGTATAGAGTCTTTATATTTGAAATGAGTTCTTAAGGTAATGAATTAGTAAAAATAAATAAAAAATTTGAGTTAGGAAGATGTAACTTAAGAACTCATATGTATATATATATATATAATATATATTATATATTATATATATATATAATTATATATATTATATATATATATATATATATATATATATATATTATATATATATATTATATATATATATATATATTATAATATATATATATATATATATCGTATATATATATATATTATATATAATATATACTAATATATATATATATATATTTATAATATCTATATATATATATATATATATCTATATATATATATATATATATCTATCTTATATATTACGTATTATATATATCTAATATCTATCTATATTATATATAGTATATTATATATATAGATATATAATTATCTATATATATAAATATATATATGTTATATTATTTATCTATCCGTATATATATATATATTATATATATTATACTATATATCTATATATATCTATATATCTACTATATATATATATATATATATTATATCTATATATATTTATATACCGTATATATATCTCTATATAATATATATATATCTAATATATATATATATATATATTCTATCTATATATACGTATATATATATAGTTATACGGTATCTATAGATATAGACGGTATATATATCTCTCTCATACTCATCTCTATATGGTCATATCTCTCTCTATATCTCTATATCTCTATATTAATCTCTATTATATATATCATATATCTATATATGATTATTATATACCGTATATATCTATATAATATATCTATATATATTATATATACCGTATATATCTATATACTAGATATATATATATATATATACCGTATATATCGTAATATATTATCTATATATATAGTATATATATATATATATATCTATATATTAATATATACTATATATATATATATATCGATATATAATATATATACTATTATATTTATATAATATATATAATATATAATGTATAATACCGTATATATATTCTATCTATATATATATATATAGATATCTATATATATATATATATATATCTTTAATATATATGATACATATATATTTGTTTATCTATATCATTTGTTTATATATATCTATTTGTTTATATATATATATATTTGTTTACATATATATTAGATATTATTTTTCGTCTATATAGAGAATAAAATAAGGTTACATTAGGTTACACCACATTTTTTCTTAATAGAACATAGTAGATGTATATTCACAAAAATATGTATTTCACAAATTAATATTCATGAAAATTATGGATGGAGTTGAATTCCTCCATTTTTTTTCATCATAAATAACTGTCCATGGGCAAAACAAAACAAAGATTGCAACAAAAAGCCCGTTTAGGTGCAGTTCCTAAAAGAAAAAGTAAGGAAATTATAAAAGGAATGGGCCAAGTCAGTTCGGGAGTGTCCTTGATGTAACGCTTTGTTTTGGTGTGGTGAATCTCGCGCTTGCCGCCAAGATGTAACCCTTGTATCACTGTAGCGTCCACAACGTTTAAATGTATTATTTCAGTAGACTTAACCTTGTTCAGGAACAGTTAAAATTGTTAATAAAGTCTTTCAGGTTATTATTTTCTATTCTTCGAATACACAATATATTCCGGCCTTTGTATGGCTCGGATAGCGTAAGGCTTGCGACACAATGACAATACCCACGAAACTTCGACAGAGATTGTTCGTGGAAACGAGGAACCAGGCACGTCCCCAGGTGGTGTCGTAGCGGAGGGTGGATTCTGATGTCCACGGCAAAGTGATGGCCGTAGAGAGATGACCGTTGACGATGTAGAGGTCCGAGTCCTCGAGAACAGTCAACAGAGGCCCAAAGTCCTGTCCAACGTGTAATTCCCTGAGGTATGGTCCTTAGGTAGGGGACGCCGACAAGACAGGACTTGTAGAGCAGTCAAATCCCACAGGCAACTCCCTGAGCTCGTACAGGTCCCTGAGGTACGGTCCCTGAGTAGATAGCTCGCTTGTCGTCAGTTTACTCCAAAAACTAACTACCTCCATGGAATGTGTCCGACACGCTTTACTATGGAATTATTAATATACATCTTAAGTATAAGTAATGTTTGTTATTCTACGACACAAGACCAATAATGGTTACATTGTAACTTCCCTCCTGAAAAAATAAGGCCTTAGTATTAGAAAAAATAGAACAGGAAGGAGTGTTCCAGGTATACGCAAGTGACGGCGATGAAGAGTAAAGATACTGGTTAACAATTGCATTAAGGAATGGACAACAAAAGGCTGATAATGAGTACAAAGTCTTGTGCAGCGAGGCTGCGGGAGTGGGGGAGGCATGCAGTTAGCAAGTTCAGAAGAGCATGAGCATGAAATACGGTAACAGATAATCAAGAGAAGCATCATTGCGGCGGTGATTAAAGTCGAAAGACAGTCTGTCATAGGAGGGAAGTTGAATGAGACGAAAAGCTTTTGACCTCAACCCTGTTTAGGTGATAGCTGTATGAGTGGATCCTCCCCAAACATGTGAGACATACCTCAGACAGGTCGGATAGGCCCCTGTAACAGAGCCAACAACTGGAAAGGGAGAAAAAATTGTAGCGCAAGAACGCCAAGGTACCTACTTCTTAGCCAACGTTTTTTAGCCAGAGATGATATCTGAGGTTTTCCAGTTTCAGATTTTTTTCGTAAAGTAATAGACCACGATGATCATTGTGGAAGAGGGAGACAATTGAGCTTCATTGAGGAGAGATGATAGTTGTTTGGAAGGTAATGTCCGAGTTGGAGGTGGAATACCTTGGGTGTTTTTAAGGCCCTGAACAAACAAGGTAAGCTTTTGCCCCCAATCAGAAATTCAGAGATCAGAAGTGTAGGCGCACTGTTGCATCTCTTCCGTGGTCACTTTAGTTCCTGTTAAATTAAGACGTCCTATGAATGACGTTGAAAAATGCAGTGTAGAAATCATCAGCGTAGGAGTGGATAGGGCTTTGGAGTTAACTTAGAAGATCATATCTATATATATATAATATATATTATTATATATATATATATATATATATATTTGATCAATCATTGGGGGCATACCGCCGGGGGCGCGTCGCTTCGCCAACCCTACGACGCCACTCCCGGGGGTCACCAAGCGCGAGTCCCCCATGCAGGCTCCTTTTCCCCTACTAGCATCTCTTGACAAGAACCATCAACTTGCCACAGCCACGAGCCTTGTGGGGCCCCCTGGGCTTCCGAACACGCTGGATTGTCCCTCCTTACAGATACAAACCCGGTAGAATGATCGGTTTTCACGGTAGCGTGGGTCACATGCCCTATAGCCGAAGTTGCGCTGACGGACTACTGCAGGTAATAAGGCCTTGATTCAGTCTCCTCACGGTGCAATCCTGGTTTTGGGACACTTAATCATCCCACTATACCCCATGATTTTGCGAAGACACATATTTACCAAAGGTATCAATTAGTCTCTTCAAGTCGCTATTTAGTGCCATGTCTCACAACCATAGAGTATGACATGGATCACAAGCGACTTGAAATCCGGATCTTTGTCCTCCTGCGGTATAATACTCCATACTACTACTCTATCTTTACTACTACTACATCTACTACTACTATTTACTACTACTACTACTAACTACTACGACTACTACCTACTACTACTACTACACTCGTACTAACTACTACTACTATGTACTAATAACCGGCTACTACTGCTAGAACTTTTACTAGTCCTTTCTCTACTACTCCTACTTACTACTACTACTACTACTACTAACTCCTACGTACTACTACTACAACTGCTAGAAACTTTCTACCTACTAACTTTATACTACTACGTACTAACTACTATTACTACTAACTACTACTTCTACTACTACTACTACTACTATACTACTACTACTCCTACTTCGACTAGAACTTATAATACTACTATTACTACTACTACTACTACTACTACTACTACAAGTACTATTACTATTATTACTACTACTACAAACGTATATAACACTAAACTCGCATGGACAATGTTTCTTTTTCGATTTACAAGCGTTGGGGCGTTCATACCTACATTTCACATGCATGATTTCAAGGAAAGTTAAAAGGGGCTATCTGGAGAGTCTGTGGTCATTTTGTGTCTTCACATCTATGTCATATTATGGCAATAATGAACAAATTACCAAAATATCAGCCGAGTGACGACCTTGGTAATGGTGACGACCTTAGAAGATTCATTAAGAATAATAGCAAAGAGAGTGGGTGATAGAAAAATCTCTGAGAACACCACTATTGATAGACTTTGAAAAAACAATGACCATCTACGTAGATGCAATAGAACGGTTTGGGAAGGAAACTTAAGATGATGGTTGCGAGAGAAAGGATTAAACCAATGAGTGTAGACTATGATTAAAGATTTGTGCCAGGCTCGATTCCAAACTTTGATAGGTCAGGGTAACAGCAAAGATTCACCCGATACCACTTAAAGAGGGTTGTCCTCGAAGATGTGAATATAATTATATATGTGTCAATTGCTATTATTTAGTACAGATAGTGATATAGACAGATCTAAGGGATCAACAGCTCTTTCCTTCACCTTCATACTTAAACATATCAAGAATTACAAAGGATGTTACATTTTTTCTTATCTACCCAAGCCTAAAAATTAATTCGGCATGTCATTCAAAATATGGCAATTTTGTTATGCTGATCATGGAATGCTAAGTAATTGTTAATTATTAATTTAATTTCCTTTAACAAAGAACATTATACATCCCATAAGAACCCTACATATACGCTCTGTTCCGGATCCCACACCGTCACGCCACAAGGGGTGTGCGTCAGCAGACTGAACAATCAATCTTAAGTGAAGGAACTTCAATTTGGTTACCATCGTGTGGAGATTGTGGCGCTACCACCACACCGCCTGGTATTCTCTACGTACTGGAAGAAGAGAGAGACAAGAGAGAGAGTAGAGAGAGAGAGAGAGAGAGAGAGAGGAGAGAGAGAGAGATAGAGGAGAGCGCGAGAGAGAGAGAGAGAGAGAGAGAGAGAGAGAGAAGAGAGAGAGAGAGAGAGAGAGATTATAATGTTTATTATGTATTGATATAAATATTTTGTATGCATATAATCTATATATGTATATATATATCTATAGATATATATATATACTATAGTATAAATATGCTATATATATATATATATATATAGTCTATCTCATCGCTACTATATGATACATACAACTTATTTATATCAATATACTATGAAGTGTGAGAGTTTTTGTGGCGTGTGTTGTGTGTGTGTGTATCATCTAGTTGTCTAGTTGTATTTTACAGGCAGAGCAATGCTCGTATGGCGCCCGTCTCCATATCAACATTTTCATCATTCATCCCTTAGTGCTTTGTGTTGGGGAAGCCCAGCACCCTCGAAGAGCCTGTCACAAACCCCGGCTACACCGGTACCATGTCACTGCGGGTGGACAGGGCTAGGGTTTTTAAGAAACAACCCATCTGTTTCCGCTCCGCCCGGTGATCGAGCCCGGACGTCTCGGTTTGTGAACCGAGCGTGCTTACCCCTACCCACGGAGTAACCCTACCTTGGCCCTCCTTACCCGGAGTGCCTGTGGTGTGTGTGTGTGTGTGTGTGTGTGTGTGAGAGTGTACGCATAACCTGATGTTTATGTGTGATTGTAATTCACTTCGTGGCCTTGATCATGTGCTGGCCTGGGTGTTCGTGCGAGATTGGTGTATTCATGATAGAGCTAGTGAGTGTGGTTTAGTAAAGGTGTTATTGTGTGGAAAACACTTTTGGTAGTGGGAGCAGAGTTAGTGAGTTAGTAACCAGGCAGAGCAGACCTACTATTAGAGTGCAGGAAATCATAAATCATGTTACACATAAGAAGGCTGGAGACCTTCAGAAGGGCATGGGTGTGATAAACCCTGTCGTGAACTTTTTTTTAGCTGTGCCGCGCCTAATATTCTACTACTATTACTACAACTACTATTATTACTACTACTACTCCTACTACTAACTACTACTACTACACTATACTACTACTGCTACTGTACTAAATTTACTATTAGTGTTGCTACTAACTGATATTATTGTCTACTGATATCTACTACTGATATTATACTACTACTACTACTACTGCTACTGCTACTGCTACTCACTGTGCTACGAATGTTTATATTAGTGTTGCTATACGACTACTACTACTATACTACTACTACTACTACTACTACTACTACTACTGTGCTCTTCGAGTACTTATACTGTTTCTAATACTAATACTAACTACATGACTGATAATACTATAGTATATTGTAAACCAATGTGAGCACCACATCGCATTGACCACAGAATCTCGTACCTACGCTATTCCGAGATTCCGTGTGGCGGATGCGACCACAAGTACTGCGTTAACTCCAGCAGGGCGCCCTAGACACCAGGCTAAAGAACACAAGGCGGATGTACGAGACACCACAGGTTATCCAGCGCGTTGGTGAACCACGTATACAAAAAGCGGAAATTTACGCAAGATGGAGGGAGCAAGGTTATATAAATAACCTCACAAACGCACGAAGGTAAAGCGTACGAATTCCGTCTACAAAGAAACTCAAATGTAATTATAAAACATAAACAAGAGACAGGCGAAGCATCATGTGGGCGAGGTTTGCAGCCCGATTAGTGAGATAGGGTCAGGAGAGAAATCAACCCTTCAGCGAGGCAGGATGCGTGACCGGGTGGTAGCAGTTTTGACCCAATCACTGCCTTCCTAGGCTCCATTAGTCCTACCGAGGGGACTTATAGGATGTTCGGCCTGGCGACCGTATTACTTTGAAGAAGTCCAGTAGAGGCGAAACTATTCCTGAATAAAGTTATCTCCATATAACCACCCGCGTCTTCTTCAATCACCTGTTTTTTACCCTGTCAGTATGTCCTAGTACAGATGATGTTGTTTTAATGAATTAAGTATAAGCAATAATTTTTTTGATTATGACATAAAATTTAGATAATAATAATTAATACCACAAAAGAAACATAATAAGGCATATAATTATAATATATATAAATGTCATTATTATTATCATTACTACAAGTACTAATACTGATAGAACTAGAATATATATATTATATATATATTGCTAGTAGTAGTAGTAGTAGTAGTAGTAGTAGTGTTAGTAGTAGTTGTAGTAGTTGTATTATTATTTATAGTGTTATTATAATTATGTACAAGTATTATCAACTTGACAGCATGAACAACAACAGCAAACATATATACGTGTACTTATACAACGTCTACTATTCATAATACTACACCAATTTTACTACTACTACTACTATAATAATACTGCTTGTCTGCTACTACTACCACTACTACTACTTCTAATACTACTGATGCTGCTGCTGCTACTACTACTACTGCTGCTACTACTACTACTACTACTACTACTACTAATAATAATAATAATAATAATATTACTACTACTTTTAATACTACTTCTGCTGCTACTACTACTTCTACTACTACTACGACTACTACTTATAATACTACACTTGCTGCTACTACTACTTCTACTACTACTACTACTACTATTACTAGTAGAACTACTACTACCATACTGCTATACCACAAAATGTTCTTCTTTAAAGGTTGTTCCATGACCTTGTAATAAATGGTATAAATCTTTTCCTACGATTGAAGGTCCTTCGAGATCGTTTAGCTTATTTAAATGCATACAAACATACAAACTAGCCTCGCCAAATAAAAAATATCTTAATTTCTGCTGCAAAATTCCTAAATGTTGGCCTCATTTTGGTTTTTGGCTTTTTCCGACTATCTATTGACCTAAAAAGCAAATGTGACGTAAATACTTTCTGTCTAGGGAGGTGTTACGTACCTATGTAAATAAAAAAATATAGTTATGGCTACAAAGTTTCTCCAAATTTTGCGCTACGTGACGCCACACACTGCGTCGTCTTTTGTGAGCGCACACTGCGTCCCCTACTCTTGGGGCTTCACGACGACCACGAAGACGGATTATCAGAGTGCCACGTCGGCGCCTTACACAACGCTCGCTGGGTCGCGGCCTTATGATATCACTATAACAGTTTTCAGTCGCTTGATGAAGGCGTGACTTGCTGCTTTGTAAAGTAAGGTAAGTAAGTGAGTAAGTAAGTTTATTGCCATTTATAAAGTATACATAAATACAGGGACTACATACATATGTAACAATACATGGCGAATGGCAAGCTGTGTGCCAGCCGAAGCTTCCCTGGCAGATGGTTTGGTTTACTACGTATAGTGTTTGCATTGAGTTGGTAGGCCATCTATGGACATAAAAGCAATTTCACTGATTACCAATAGCAGGAGACAAACATTTTATACATATGTAACAATGGAGTCCCTAATGGAGAATGGTTATGATGTCTGAACGCTGATATATTGTGTTCTTTACTTTTGCTTGAATTGACATACATGCTGGCCTTTGATAAAATTTGTAATTTCTTTGGTAAAGATTCCATAGACCAGGACCAGTAAGGCTTCAGTAGTAGCTCTTTTTTTTTTCTTTTTTTTTCCCAGTTATTTATTATTATCATTAATTTTTTATTTAATAATTTATTTTATAAAAAATGTATATATACCCATATATAATATATTATATATATATATATATATATATTTATAATATATATATATATATATATTATATATATATATATATATATATATATATATATATATATATATATATATATATATATATATTTATATATATATATTATATATATATAATATATTATATATATATATATACAGGGTGTAACACGAGTTTCTGCAAATATTGATACAGGTGAAAGAACATGTAATTCTAAGCACAAAATATTCTATAACCATATGCTTTTTGAAGCTTCCTTTAGACGTGAGATGAAGTTAGAAAAATTATCGCGGCCAGTAATTTCACCATGGCAGGCGGCCACGGTACAATACTGTACAAGGCTAAGTGGGCAAAGCGTCGGGGCGGGGGAGGAAGGAGGGACTAGGCTGCGAGGCCTCACGCCGATCAGCTGAGTCACGTGTTCTATCCTACCCCTCCCTGACACGATGCCATGTAGCCTTGTACAGTATTGTTTATTACAGCCCTGCTGTTCTCATGTACTGCTTATTTAGTAATAACATGTCCATTAATACCAATTGTGTTGTTATAAGATAATGTAATGCTCCATTACTAGTAAACATTATGATTAAATCATTCAAAATGTCACCGAGCGGCAGCCGCCTGCCATGGTGAAATTACTGGCCGCGATAATTTTTCTAACTTCATCTCACGTCTAAAGGAAGCTTCAAAAAGCATATGGTTATAGAATATTTTGTGCTTAGAATTACATGTTCCTTCACCTGTATCAATATTTGCAGAAACTCGTGTTACACCCTGTATAGCTATATATATATATTATATATATATATATATATATATATATATATATATATATATATAATATATTATATATATATATATATATATATAAATAATAATATATATATATATATATATATATATATATATATTAATTATATTATTTTATATTTAATTTTTTTGTAAGATGGTAACGGATCCTGCATAGGACTCCACATAGTCTTGATGTATACTGTTTCGTACATACATACATACATACATTGATAGTTTTATACATACTTTGTTGATTTGATGATTCCAATTTAAGTTTTCGTCCACGTAAACACCAACAAATGGTGTATCGTTGGCACTTTTCACAATTTACCCTTCTAGTAACAAAGGTGGCATATAGTTATTTATGGATCTATTTTGAAAAAGTATGTAGTTAGTTTGGAAACATTAAGTATGTACTAAATTTAATTCCGAGCTTGAATTCGAATGCAAATTTTGGACATTTTCATCTGCCAACAGCATGTTGGTGTCATAAGCATGAGCAATAAATTTGAATTTTGCACTAGTATTAGCATTATTTATATCCTTTATATAAATAATGCATAAAAGTGGTCCTAAGATGACCCTTTCCCGGTACTTCCTGAATTTTTTTTAATGTGTATTACAATAAACAAGTTGAGATCTATGATTCATATAACTCTTGAATAACTGTAAGGGTACACCTCTAATCTCAATGTGTTGCAGTTTATCACGTAATATTTGGAGATTTAGGGAAACAAAGGTTTTCGATAAATCCATAAAAATCCCAACTACATAACACTTATCTTCTAAGTATTTGTAAACATTATTAATAAAGTCCAGTATTGCAGTTTCAGTAGAGTGATTTGCCATGTTGATATTTTGAAAGCAGGTTCTTCTCGAGGTTATTTATTAAACGGGTGGCAATTATGTTTATGAATACTTTACTAAAAGCAGGAAGTATTGAAATCGGACAATAGTTGTTGATATCACTTGTACTCCCTGATTTATGCACAGAAATAACTTTGGCCTTCTTTAGATCGTCTGGATATATCCCAGAGAAGTGAATTATATGTTTAATTTGTGTATATATTAAAGTTGACGTGTGCTTTTGTACTTTTGGTGAAATATCATCATATCCCGGAGGCATACTCCCGAGTGTTATAGGGAATGGCAACTAAATGGGCTTTGTGTTACTTCTTTTGCGTGCCCTTGGCCAGTCCTTTGTGATGTAACAAACAAAAAAAAAGGAGTTATATGGTTTCCGAGTGATGACGCTTGGCTGTAGCTCCGAAAACTAACCATAGGATTTTCTCGAAAAAAAAACCCCATTGTGATTCCCCCAAAAAAAGCTAAACCATAATGACCAAAAATACCTAAACCCCCCATATATGTAATAATTATCAAATTTTTAATTAATTACACTGGGTAACAGCCAAAAAAACGTCAGGGGTTTCTCCAGTTGATTTAGACTAATTTTGGTGTTCTGAGTCCCAATATACATTGATTTGCTCTATCAGGTAAAATTTTGAGATACAGCCATAGGCCTACCTGACGAGCTATACATATGCTAATATCAGGGGGGTTTTTAGTTCAAACTATTTTTCTTGAAGAATATATCGAATACAATGCACAGACAGAATAAGGAATTCCACAATTAGAAAAAAAAACTT
>JACEEZ010013341.1:0-14468 GCA_016584305.1 Chionoecetes opilio
CTCGTGGGGTTTGGTAGCTGAGATGTGATTCTGTTGTGCCATGTACTGCATGTGTATAGCTTTCTGATATAAGCCCCGTTGTGGAGTCTTTTACTCGCGTGCATTCGCTTTCTCCGTTGATGCAGTGTCGGTGTCGTTGGCTTTTTAGTGATTACAAAGAGAATAAGACACTCTAATGACAAAGAGAAATATCTGAACACAAGATGATATAAGCACGCTGATACTAGCTATACTTTAACGAGATCTGTCCCTGAGAAATCTCCTGCCCTAATATACTTGTTTATATATTTACATATATATAGATAATACATATAATATATATAGATATAATATCTGAAATAAGATATATAATTATTATATATATACTATATATATATATATGTATAAATAATATGTATGTATATATATAGTATATATTATATTATATATATGTATACTATATATATATATAATATATATATATATCATATATATATTATATATTTTCACGCCAGCAGTGAAAGTCAGACCTTCACGGGGATAACACAACACACGTATCTCGTCTTCACCGGGATTACTGGACAGCTGGACGGCCTAGAAAGTGCCCTGAGGAGCACCCCCCCTCCTCTGACATCCCAGTGACAGTGACTGCACGCGGGCGTGCCCGGTGTTGAGAGACAGTGACTCGGTTAACATTGTGTAGTGGCGTGCCCGGTGTTGTGAGACAGTGACTCGGTTAACATTGCGTAGTGGGCGTGCCCGGGTGTGTAGACAGTGACTCGGTTAACATTGCGTAGTGGGCGTGCCCGGTGTTGTGAGACAGTGACTCGATTAAACATTGCGTAGTGGCGTGCCCGATGTTGTGAGACAGTGACTCGGTTAACATTGCGTAGTGGGCGTGCCCGGTGTTGTGAGACAGTGACTCGGTTAACATTGCGTAGTGGGCGTGCCCGGTGTTGTGAGACAGTGACTCGGTTAACATTGCGTAGTGGGCGTGCCCGGTGTTGTGAGACAGTGACTCGGTTAACATTGCGTAGTGGGCGTACCAAGTGTTGAGACAGTGACTCAGTTGCGTAGTGGGCGTGCCCCCCCGTGTGAGAGACAGTGATCAACAGTGCAAATAAAAGGAGCCGTGCACAGCACTAAAGGGTTTCCTTCAGTCCTTCCCGTCCCCTCCATTGACCGAGCCGTAAGTGTGTGACGAAGTTGATGGTGGTGGATGACCCCCCCCCCCCCACCCTCGTTTCGTAACATTGGTTGTGAGCACACTAATATTATATATATATATATATTATATATATATATATATATATATATATGTATATATATATATATATATATATATATATATATATATATATATATATATATATATATATATATATATATATATATATATATATATATATTATAATATATTATATATTAGGGTGTTTCACATCATTTTAGAATAATCAAAATCGAAATAACATTGTCATATTGCCCTTCCTCTTTTATTTGAAAAACTGAAGTAAACAAACTCAATTTCACAATGATTGCTCAATATTTACAGGTCGCACACTCTGCAGAAATTTAAGACATTTTTCTCATAAGTCAACATTACTGTTCTTTGTGTTGTGTTAAATTAATGGAGTCTCAACTCACTTTCAGGAATAATTATAGTCAGTCATACACTTCTATAGAATGGTTTATCCTATTTCTTTAGAATATCAAAGTCAGAACAAGCACTATTTGTCCCCTTGGGCATCATCTTGCGCTGATGATGTCCAAGATGATGATGCTATCATCTGAATGATAGACTGCATTCAGATTTTCATTTATGACTGAGTTGTTGAATTTTTGATGAGTGAAATAGCTCTTTCAGCAATGTCATTGACGACTTTCAGAGCCTTAACCCTCCTCCAGAGTGTCTCATTTTAAATCAGAACCTAAACATCATAAACACTCGAATCTGATAAAATTTGGAAAAATTGTTTGTGTTCGAGAGGTTACGAAGCTGGAGAGGGTTTTTGTATCTGTGAGTTGGAGCCCCTTCCATTTCACCCTCTTTAGCTTTTTCCCAGTTTTGACAATTTCTCAATCATGTGACTTTTCACCTCTTTTTCTAACCGATCATCGAAGAAAAGCCATATAAACCAGATCTTTGGACAGGTACAGAGATGCCGGGAAAAGGACCTTGTGACCACCGCAGTAATTTCCTTATCTGGGTACCTCAGCATGATCTTGAGCAAGTTAATATCATTCTTTTGCAGAATACTGTGTAATGTTGCTTCATGTCAGTACGGGGTGCGTTTGAGAAGAAGAATTGAGCGGTGCGAGCCGCTCAAATTCTCTCTCAAACGGCTGTGCGCGACTCAGGCGGGCAGCTCAAGTGGCAACCAGGCGCCCAAACTCACAGAGGTAGGGCGCTCTGCGAGGTGTGACGTCATGATAGCAACAATGGCTGCCCAAACAGAGACAAATTTGAGAAAAAATTATGCTATTACTGCCGATTACAGTCGAAAGACTACAATGTTATCCCGCAACATGCATTGAACATGAACTGCTAAGTACTGTATTGGAGCCTACTATAATTAATAATGAAAATACAATAAATAGCAGTGATAATTAACGATATTATAGTGGTCCAATGAACAGTCAATATTCTTGATCTTTTCCTAACTACTAACCCTTCTACTTACTCTGTGAAACTATTTCTCTCCGTTGGGTTCCTCGATCACAATCTATTTCTGTAACCTGTCCTATCGCTCCGGTGCCGCCTCGGGACCCACCTAAGCGGAGGTGCTTCTGGCACTTCAACTCAGCTAAGTGGGAAGACCTAAGGCAGTACTACTCTGATTTTCCATGGAATGATACTGCTTCCATGTCAAAGACCATCTCTTTGTGCAGAGCGCATAACTAAGGCATGGAGGCATACATTCCACACACGTTCTAGATCCTAAAGCCCGTCAACCTTGGTTTAACTCTGCTTGTTCTCATGCTGTCCGAGATAGAGAGGTGGCTCATAAACGGTACCGTAAGCATATGTGTCGCCCACATTGACTGTGTGCTCCACAGTCCTGGTTACTCTGCTGCCACCACCCACATTAAGTGGGAACAAAAATATAAATGAATAAAAATAAAAGATGTAAGAAAATATGTAAGTACCTGGTTGGATCTGAATGACAACGCGTTAATATATTTCTAATTATATATATTTAACTCTTTACTGTCTCACTTCCCCACTGGAGTACATTCACAAACCGCCTTAATCCTAAGTATTCCTATTCCCTAACGATACGCACACGTAGTGCTCAAGTCGTTATTCTATCATAATGTAGTCTGTTATCTCTGATAACTTCAGTCGCACTGTTATCCCGCTAACAATACGCACACATAGTGCTCAAGTCGTTTTCTATCTAATGTAGTCTGTTTATCTCTGGTAACTTCAGTCGCACTGTTACCACATTAACGATACGCACACATAGTGCTCAAGTCGTTATTCTATCCTAATGTAGTCTGTTATCTCTAGTAGCTTCAGTCGCACTGTTACCACATTAACGATACGCACATATAGTGTTCAAGTCGTTCTTCTATCCTAATGTAGTCTATCACACGTCTAAAGTTCCTTCTCACACTTTTTCTGTTTCCCTTCTCACTCCGCTGCCTCACCCGGCTGGCTGTCATACGCTGCAGTTTCACACACTGCTAACTTGGGACCGCCTGGCCACCATGTCCACCAACAGCTCCTAGCTTGGGACCCTGGATAACATATTCCATTAGTCCTTATGTCAACAGAAAAAATCACCAGTGAATCACACCTACATCTCAACCCTATAACCTTCTGTCACATACCTTTTCCATTAGCGAGAATATCACCTGCCCACAGGCGATTTAACCCAGCGAGTGTCTGACCTTCTAAGGCTTCAGACTTTAACCCCCCCTTTCACTTCGCTTCGATACGGGGGCAACTACCACTGGTCAAAAATATAACCCTCTTCACAAAACCAGGATTCGGGGACTGAGGAGTGGGGGAAAATTTATTTTTTTCGAGTTTGATAATTATAATTTTTTCACCTCTTCCTAAACGAATTTTTCCCGCTTTAACACCCTCCCTAAAACGCAATGCCAATATTTTGCCCGTAATCAGGGGGCCAAATCTTACTTCAATTCCCCCAAAAAACTCTTTTTTTTATAGAAATGTCAAAATCTTTCTGAATCAAATTCCTCTCGTGACATCTGGGCATCTAGCAAAAAACATCTTAAAAATTTTTTCTCCTTCATTTTCCCCCCTATGTTTTCCCCCAGTGGCCCACAGCTTCTCATTATTTCTAAAGCTGAGCTTTTGCCAAACCTTTGCAAAAAATTCCACTTGGTATGAAGGGTTTTTCCCTTTCCTTTTCCTCCCCCCCTTGCTATATTATGCCTGTCATTAAGATCCTTCGTAATGATTTTTTTTTTCCCCCTTTCTGGCCTAATCCTCAAAGGGTCCTGAGGATCCTCCTATTGTTCTCAAAAACTGTGTTTCTGTGCTTGCCCCTCCCTGGCAAATTTTCCCGTCCCTTTGCTATCTACTTCCCCCCCCTTTCTTCTTGCGGAATTTCGCTCACACCAACCCGTTCCTAAGAAGGGTGACCGTTCTAACCCTTAAAAACTCCCGCCCTATAGTTTGACTTCCTGTTTTCAAAATTTTTTGAACTATACTTAAAAAGAAGATTTTTAAGCACTATCTGTCACAATTTCATCTGATCGTCATAGGTTTTCCGTAAAGGGCATCTACTAGCGATTTTCTAGCTTTCCTAATGAATTTTGGTCTCCCTTGGGGTTTCATAAACTTTGCTGTTCCCCTTTGAATATCAAAAGCTTTTGATAGAGTTGGCACAATTTTTAATTTCCAAAATCCTCATTCGGTTTCTATATTCTCTCGTAATTCATCTTAATTTTCCCTTTTCCAAACTTTCTATTGCGCTACGTAGACGGAATTTTCTTCTCCTAAATTATAATAGGGTTTTCCCCAGGATTCTGTCCACACCACTCTTTCAAATTTTAATGTCTTCTAAGTCTCCAAGCCCTACCCACTACACGGTGATTCTATCCTGCATTTTCAACGGTTTATTAGACGCCAATAAACAGGAATAAGTGATCACGGAGAGATGCCCCCGAGCGCTAACTTCTGTCTTTCTATAATTTTGATTGGGGAAAAAAGCAAACCTTGTTTTTCAATGCCTAAAAAACCCCCAAATTTCTTCCCTATCTATCGACAAAACCCTACCAGAAACTATCCCCTTCTTCAATGAACTCAACTGTCCCCTTTTCACAATGAACATTCTGGACTATTTTTACTAAAATCTGAATGAAACCCACATCCATTTTTGCAAAAACAGCTTCAAAGAATTTAGGGTCCCCGGGCGTCTGCGTTTTTTTTTTTTCTCCCGCCCAATTTTGCTTGCTCTTACGGGGGCCCTTTCCGCCATGTATGGAGTAGCTCACAGTTTGGGGAGGATCCACTCATACGGGCTTCCAAACGGGGTTAGAAAAAAGCTTTTTTTCCATAAACCCCCCTCCTCGATGACTGCCCTTCAATTTTTAAAATCCCGACGCAATTTTGTTCCCTTGCTTTTTCTACAGTTTTTTTTCATCTCACTGCTCTTGAACTTGCTAACTGCATGCCTCCCCCCCTCCGGGGGCCTCGCTGCACAAGACTTTTAAACTCATCTCATCCCTTTTCCCCCCTTTCCATTTTCCCCAAATTTGCAAGGTTAACCCGTATTTTTTACTCTTCATCCCTTTCACGGTAAATCGGGAATTCTTCCGGTTTCTATTTTTCCCATTTCTATGCTTAAATCTTTTCAAAATTTAGAATAACAAGACACCTCCCGAACTAAATTGGCTCACCCCTCTTTTTATATATTATTCTCTTACTGTCTTTTTTATAGGGACTGGCAACTAAGCGGGCTTTGTGTTACCCTTTTTGTGTGCCCTTGGCCAGTCCTTTGTGATATAAAAAAAAAAGAAAAAAAAAAGTAGCGGGAGATAAATTTATTCAAGTTCACAATACATCACCCTTATATAAGCATTAGGTATTTCCTAGTATTTTTTTGGTATATGTTAAACCCAATACAAGATCTTTTTTTTTTTATGATATCCTGAATATTCTCATCATAAGGAGCAAATTCTAACCCTACAATAGCCAGCGGGGTATATGTGCAGTTTAAATCAATGCACGATCGCGGGTTAAGTATCCTGCACGTTTCGTTCTCATCAATCAATCATCAATCATTGGGGGCATACGCCGGGGGGGCGCTTTCGCCTCGCCCACCCTACGACGCCACTCCCGGGGTCACCACGCGCGAGTTCCATGCAGGCTCCTTTCCCATACCAAGCACCTCGACAAAAAAACATCAACTTGCCCCAGCCATTAGCCTTGTGGGCGCCCCTTGGCCTCCTCCACGCCGGATTGTCTCTTACAGATACAACCCGATGGGAAGGATCGGTTTCAGGGTAGCGTGCCACATGCCCATATAGCCGAAGTTGGCGCTGACGGACTATGCAGGTAATAGGCCTCATTCAGTCTCAGGGTGCAATCGCTGATTGACACGTAATCATCCCAGCGATCCCCCATGATTCTGCGAAGACACTTATTCCCAAAGGAAATTGATTCGTTTCTTCAAGTCACTATTTAGTGTCCATGTCTCACAACCATAGAGTAAGACAGGGATCACAAGCGACTTGAAGATCCGGATCTTTTTCCTCCTGCACAGGTACCGACAACCCCAGATACTCCCGCTGAGCGAGCCCCATAACACCGTGGGCTATGCCAATCCGCCGAAAGGGCTTCTTGACGTGACCGCCGTCATTATGGACTGCGCTACCAAGGTATGTAAAATTTCCAAGATTTCAATGTCCTCGCCACACGCATGAAAAGACTGTACTGCTTATCTAGTAAGTCTCCAAACACCTGGACCTTGGTCTTGAGCCAGGAGACCTCAAGCCCCAAAAAGGCTTTGCCTCCTCGTGCAGCGCCTCGAGAGCTATCACCAGGACCTCCAGCGACTCAGCAAAGATTACGGGAATCATCGGCAAAAACCAGATCAGTGATCTTGGTGTTGCCGACGGAGGGCTCCACAATCACTTGATCACAACCTTGTCTAATACCCAGTCCATACAAGCGTTGAAAAGTGATGGGGCAAGGATGCACCCTTGCCTTCACTCCTGTATTCACAGGAAAGAAGCTGGATACACCTGCCCCACACTTCACAGCACTCTCAGTCCGAATACAGCCCAGTTATCAAACCAATAGTCCTTGCGGGAATCCCCGAAGTCGCAGAAGATCCAGAGTGACTCACGATGAAACTGAGTCCATCGCCTTCTTGAGATCAAAATAGGCTGCAAGCATCCCCTGTCGAAACTCACGTCGGCGTTCCACCAGGACACGAAGCGCTAGGATACGGTCTGTTGTTGACTTACCAGGCGTGAACCCAGACGCTGAGGTCTCTGATGCTTCACCAGAAGACTGCGAATTCGTGTCAGCAATAATGGGCAAGAAACCTTGCCTGTTACGCTGAGCAGTTAATACCGCGGTAATTGTTGCAGTCCTGACGGTCCCCTTTCCCTTTTTCAGATAGGGACGACCAGCCCCCTTTTCCAGTCAGGAGGAAGGTCCCTGATTGCCACACGGCAGTCAGGACAGCATGGCAGCCCGCGGATCATGGCCTCACCCCAGCTTTGAGGAGCCCGCACTGATATTAAAAAACACCAGCCTTCAACCAGCTTTCCACCAGCTTTTCCCCCCTTCAACTTTGCCCACAGCCTCTCTGACTTCGTCAAAAGAGGGTGCGGTTTCGTCAATGGGAGGATCGGCATCCACTGCCTGTAACCCAGTGGGGTGAAGCTGCTCAGTTGGAGGGTCCACCGTGAACAACTGCCCAAAGTACTAGCCCAACGAGCCATCTGCCCATCAAAGTCCGACACGAGGCGCCCATCTGCGTTCGAATAGCACTCGCCCGAGAAGGAGACTTGGAACGGAGTTCTTCAGGGCTCGGTAGGCGGGTCGGAGGTCATTAGAGTTCAAATGACCTTCGACATCCTCAGCGAGACTCCTGACATACCTTTCCTTGCTCTCATCAGGAGGGTTTCTAGTCCGGCGTGACAGAGCCCTGTGCTGGTCCCGGTTCCCAGCCAGCCTGGGCAGCGCGACTCTCCTCGATTTTCTCCAGCGTTTTCGTCTCCTTGCGTTTGTTCCATCGCTAAGGAGTATTTATAAACCCCTACAAAAAAAAACACAATGTGGTGTGGGGTGTGTGAAACCCCCCTAGTGAGGTTAAGGTTTCGTAATCAATGCCAGGTTAGGTTAGTTAAATGTGCGGGGCTCTGGGGGGGAGAGAAGCTCCCCCAGTTATGTCAGGAGAGTATTGGTTGTAACTGCATATTTAAACCCCCGGCAGGGAAAAAAAAATAATAAAAACAAGGGAGTCTGGGGGTGGGGGAAACCCCCCCAGTGAGCTAAGGTTATGTAATCAATGCCCAGGTAAGCTAGGTTAGTTTTTAAGTCTGGAGGGTGTAGCCCCGCCAGTTATTCAGAAGAGTATAGGTCAATAGGGAGATTGGTTGAAAATGCTATTTAAACCCTTTTTTTTTTGCTGTGATTTCAATTATTTAAAACTTTTCATTTTACGGACATGATGAATAAATTTATACCCTAATCTTAAATACCCTTCTTCACCAACCAGTTAGGGTTAGCTTAGGTTATTATGTAAAAATGGAACTTTATTGGTTATATTTTACTAGTAGGAGGCATATATAGGGCCCGGGCGAGGGGGGCGGAGGTGGGATTTCAGCTCCAGATGTGTAATATGTGGCAGCAATGATATGTCTGATAATACGATTGATAATTTAATAGACAGCTAGTAAAACAATGCCCAAAAATTAATTAGGAAAAAGCTAGGTTATCTTAGCAATTTATTAGGTTAGGGAAAATGAATTAGTTAAGTTGAAAAACAATAAAATTGTCTAAACAAAAATAAAAAAAAATGAGGAGTTCTTCTGTTTCAGAATGTCCTGTCGCTGTAAAAATATGCTTCAGAATTATCTCTATAAGTGGCAGGTAGCTATATAAGTTTGTACGTAATCTATGAGTTAGACGAAAACAAACAATCTGCTATAATAAACATTTATTTAGCACAGTAATCTGACTAATCTGACATTAATAAAAGCGAACATGAAACATTAGTCAAATCATATTAACACTGTATATTTTAATTTAATTCATCTGCCTATTTCGTCGACAGTTCAGTTCTTGATCTGATATTAAAAAACAATAGTATACATTTTAATACAGCTTTTAACCAGTGTTTCTTTGCATTCAAAGATATCATACCAGGTGGTATGTGTACCGCATACCGCTGTTGGCGAGTGTTCCACGTCGGAGACAGTTCTCGATGGTGTTTCGGCCGAGAATTGCTAATGGCGACAGTTCATAAACCTGTCGTATGCATGAGGGCGGGAATGAAAGAAAATTTGCTCCAGGTGGGAACAAAAATTTTACTAAGGGAAGGGCCGTGTTGTAACACCTGCAGGGGGGCGTGGCTGGTGTGTTCCTCGGCCGTGAGTGAGGAGAGGAGAGAGATGAGAGGAAGTGCCCCCCCCCCTGCACCCTGGAGGGCCTTCAGTCCAGTGCGGCAGAGCGGCGCCGAGTTAGGAGAGGTCTGGCCGAATAGTGAACACCGTGCCGCTTACTCCGCAGCCTATGCTAATCCATCGTCGTTGAGTTGCTGCGTATGGTAGTTGTTGAATCTTTGTAGGAAGGTTTGCCCTGCTAACTTGATAAGTGAATAGCTAGAGGGTGTTTAAGTTGTAGTATTTCTTGGTAGTATGAAAAACACGTGGATTCCACCATTTAGGGTGAGGTTCGGATGACCAAGTGCTAAGTTTATGTAGTAAAACGACGGAAGGCGGAAATGAATGGTTACCGTGTTAGTGAGTTTTGGCAGCAAGGTAAGGAGGACACTGCCACACACACTTATCGCCTAGTACACTAATTCACCTTTGTTTTTGTGTCCCCCCCCCCCCCGAGGCCAGCTCATAACACGAATACCAGTTTCCCCCATCCTCGGGCAGTGGGATGAGAAAGGTGGGGAGTTTGCACTCCAGTAATAAGTAACAGGGAGGAACTTTACGTTAACACTGTTTAACCGCCCATAGATACAATCGCCGGTAGAATTTGAAGCGTACGTAGCATATTTCTTCAAGTCATCACTGCGAGGGAGGTGAGAGCAGAGGGTGCTTCACTTTCTTTTTTTGTTTGTTTAGTGATACAGCCGGGGGCCTTGTCAGTAGCTAGGCTGTAATAGGTAGTAAGTTTGTGTTTGAGCACTGGAAGTAGAAGGGAGGGTTACGGCCCCTTCTTTCTCGGGATAAAAGTTGGAGGGCTTATATCGGTTCATGGTTTAGTGAACAGTATGTTGGCGCTTGAGGCTGCAGTCGTAAACAATATATATAATATATATATATATATATAATATTAATATATATACAAACATATACGATATATATATATATATTAGAGATATATATATTTATATATAAATATATATATATTATATATATATATATAATAGATAGATTATATATATTTAGGGTGGTCCAAAATCATAGGGTGAAAATTCAAAATTTGAATATTCTTGGGCATGTCGAATTATGTGTTCTACTGGTAGAAAATACTCCTGGCCAAATGTGCCCACAGTTCAAAACATATTTAGGGGTCATCAAGAGGAAGAAATGTTACTCGGTGGGGGTTGCTACATCCCGGTGGGAGAGGAAAAGACGTCAGTGGGAGAGAGGAGTGACGTCAGTTGAGCTTTCGGTTCGCTGTTGCGGTCTCCGGTGTTAAAAGTACTCTTTTCTTTTCTTTTTTTTTATCTCTAATTTTTTTTTTCTTCTTTTTTGATTCCCAGAGTGAGTTGAGTAGGCGTGTTCTAAGGGAAAAAAGAACGGAACTGTTCCTCTTTGATCCCCATTGGAAAAAATTCCCGGCCCCAAATTTCCCCAAATGGAAAAGAAGGGGTGGCTTTCGGGGGTTATTCATTGGATTAAACTCAAAAAGAAAACCGGGAGGTGTTGCATTTAACTCGGGGAAGTGTGGGGGAAAGCCGGGAACCCCCAAAAAAATGGAGATCCTTTCCATAAAAAGGAAGTTGGAATCCGTATGAAAAAAATTTACGAGAGCTGAAAAAAAAATGGGAAAGAGTTGTACGGAACATCAACAAGAAAAGGGAAAGTCCTTTTCAAGAACGAGCCAGTCGCCTCTTGAATATCGAAAAAGGGGATGCTTTGTCGTCCTGAAAAGGAAAAAAGGGGGCCCAAAAGTTTTCCTGAGGGATCAGCAAACCCCGGAGCGGAAAATGGCAATGGGGGAGAAAGAAAAAGAGTGGTGGGGAAAGGGAACCCAATGCGGATGAAAAAGTTGGCGGGGGAAAAGTGAGATGGGAGAAGGAGAAAAAGGGGAAAAGGGCCCGAGAAGTTCGGGGACGGGGCCCTTTCCCGGGACTCTTCGTCACCGTCATCTGGCCCAAATCGCCCCGGGGAATTCCCCGTTCGGGGGGAAAAACCATCATCGCAGGTCAGCAGCCCCCCCAAAAAAGCGGCTGAAGGTAAAGGAAGTGGTCTCGCGTGGACAGGAGAACCTCTCAAAAGGAAGGCGACCCCCCCCTCCTCCGGGCGTGGCTTCCAGCTCAGGTTTAAAAACCCCCCTCCCTTCCGAAGCAAAACTTCGTCGCCCCAGAATGATGACCAGGACGGCGCTTGCGGAGGACTTTCCAAAGGGACCCCCTTTCCCAAGGGTTCACAAGCAAAAGAGCCCCCTCTGATCGTTCACTGGGAGGGAAAATTTTGTTTCCCCCGACTTAACGGGAAAAGGAGAAGGGAATCTTGTAGATCGCCCCCCAAATCATATTTTCCCAGCCCGCCCGGAAAAAGAGAAGCTGTTTGGGAAATTTGCCAAAGCTCCCGGGGGAAAAGGGGAAAGAAAGCGATGGCTACAAAGGTGGGGGAAAGTTCTCGGCGAGTGGGGTATCAAGGAAGGGGGTTTGGTCGGATGTTTTCGACACGACACCCAGCAATAAAAGGAATTCATCCCGGTTTTTGCTGTCGTCTTCTAGAAAAAGCTTTGGGGGAAAACCCCCTTTTCAACCTTGCCCGCCCCCCCACCCGTCATGAAAATAACCTTGGGCCCCTGCGTTCAAAAGGGGGGTGGGGGCCCCTTTTGGACCAAGATTCAGTTGTTCAAGCGGGTTCCGGGGAAAAGTGGCCCCCACCCTCCCTCCCGAAGATCCCCCAACCAAAGGGCAACGGGTCGACCCCCCCAGGATCGATCTTCGTTCCGTCGTGGAAGGAGGCATCGGGTCGGTGCGATGGAGAGGGGGGATCCCGGCGAAAAAAGTCCGGGGACCCACCGCGAGTTGTGCAACCTGTCCCTTTCTATCTCACCGGGAAACCCCCGGGAGCCCATCAAAAAGCGGGAGCCTTCCACCACGCCCGTGGATGGCAAAAGGGAATTACGTTCTCAAGATCCCATGTTTCCCGGGCCCACGTGCAAATGACAACGCGGGAAGGAAGGGGGGACTTGAAGGGGATCGCTCCTTCGTGTTTTCCTCTCTCGCGCGCTGGAGGATGGAGGGGGGGCTGGGGGACCGAAGCTGCGTACAACGACCTCAACCTCGTGAAGGACCCGCCCCCACTTCCAGGAGATCAACGGAGCGTGGGGAAAACGACCCTCCCCCACATTCTCCCCCCATCTCGGTTTTTCGGGGGGGGATTCCTGGGGCTGTTCTTTTTTCCCGGGGAAGGGTCAGCAGGAGGAGAAGAAAAAATGCTGAAAGGGAAAAGAGGAAGGAAAAGGAATCGACCCAATCCGGTTCAACAAGGGTGCGGGTCAGCTCAAACAACCCCCTCGCTCCCTCATCACCCAGCGCCTCTTTTCGGGGCGCTAACCCCCCCCCAAACCCTGACATCTCCCTTTCCCTTTTCCCCCCCTGTGGACGAGGGAAGCAAAACCCCCCTACCAGAAGGGGGTTGGCCCAGTGAAGAAACCCCAGAGTCACAAACGACGGGGCGAGCGTGGGGTTTGGCGATGATTTCATCGTTTCCAAAAACCCCTAACCAAGGTTTTAGGGAAAAACCCAAACAGGAAATGCTCCAGGGGTGGAAAACTCACCTTTCGCAACTACCCTCCCCCCCCATTTAGTTTAAAAAATATTTCAGAGAGACCCTTTTAGCCTTTCCTTTCATTTTTCCTTAGTATTGTTTTTTTTTTAAAATTATAAAGAATCCGTTGAGAAAAGGTTTAGAGGGCCTTTTATGGGGCCCCTAAACCACCCCCAAAACTGCTATTTTTTTTTTTCTTTACGTTTTGCAAAAGTCAGGAACGTTTTGAAAAAAACATGCCCCCGAGGGAAATTTTGAAATTTTCCCTTTTTTTTGGGCCACCCTAAATAAAATAAATATAAAAATTTTATATAGATATATATATATATATATTTTTAAAATATATATATATGTATATGTATAATAATTATATATATATATTAAAATATATATATATATATATAATATATTAAAAAATATATTAAAAATATATATATATTTATTTAATATATAATAAATATAAAATATATATAATATATATATATATATATATTTTATATATATATATATATATATATATATATAATTTTAAAAGGGGGACATATATATGTATATTTTATAAAAATATATATATATATAAAATAAAATATATAATTTTTAAAAATTAAAATATATATTATAAAAAAATATTTTTTATAAAATATATATATATATATATATATATATATATATATATACGCTAATTTTATATATTTTATATATATATATATATTTTAAAATATAATATTATATATATATTTTATATATATATATATTATATATATATATATATAAATAATATATATATATATATATATATAATATATATAAAATAAATATATATATATATTATATTATAATATTATTAGGGGGGAACCCTTTAACCAAAAAAGTTAATTTTTTTTTATTCGATTTTTTGGGGTGCGGGTGGTTTTTTGGGTTTTATTCCCGTTCCAAAAAATGTGGGCAAAAAAAGGGTTTTTTTAAAATTAATATTTTGAAAGGGCGCGAATTGAGGGCAAAGTTGACATTTTTTGGGGAAAAAATCAAATTTTTTTAAAAATTTTCTTTAAACAAATTTCGAAAAAAACATTTTCCATCATTAAAAATTTCATTTCCCAGTATTTTTGGGTTTTTTTTTTCTAACAATTGTTTATTACACCCCTTTCCCGGGCGATCCCGGGGGCCAGGCCAGGTCAGGGCCCAAAAAGGCAAAAACTCGTTAGCCCCCCCCCGTTCCGGGGGCCCGGGGGATTTTGCCCACCGGGGGTGCTCAGGGGCTTAGTGCAAAGGTTTCGACCCCGGGAAAAGGGAAAAAAAATTTTTTTTCG
>JACEEZ010013342.1:0-19418 GCA_016584305.1 Chionoecetes opilio
TTAAAATTTTTTTTTTAAAATTTTTTTTTTTAAAATTTTTTTTTAAAAAAAAAACCCCAAAACCCCCCTTTTTCCCCCCGGGGTTTTTTGGTAAAATTTTTTTCCCCCAAAACCCCCCCCACCAACAACCCCCAAAACCCCCCCAAACCCCCCTTTAAAAAAAAAAAAAATTTTTTAAAAAACCCCCCCCCCCCAAAAAAAAATTAAAAAAAAAATTTTTAAAAAAAAAAAAAATTTAAACCCCCCCCCAAACCCCCCCCCCCAATTTTCCCAGCCCCCTCAGGGGCCTTGGGGCCCCCCACCACCCCTCCCCCCCCGGACCTCCAGATACCCCACAATTTCCAATCAATTTGGAGTTATACCCCACCCTTCCTCCCTTCCCATCACCCCCCCCAATCCCCAACCCTCACCCCCACCCCTTCACTCACCATTACCCATCACCCCCCCCATTCACTCACCATTCCCAATTACCACACCCCATTCACTCACCCATACCCATCACCCCCCACCATTCCCTCACCCATCACCCCCACCTTCACTCACATCAACCCACACCATTACCCATCACCCCACCCATTCACTCACCCAATTACCCATCACCCTACCCTACATCAAGTTTTCCCCAATTTTCGCAACCCACTTTTTGTTCACAATTCTGCTAATTAGGTGCTAAAAAAAAAAAAAAAAAAATGAACGGATCATCTCATAAATGGGCTTAAACCCTTTCCCTGGTCGACCTGTTTCCAAAATTTTGCCATATGAGGTGATTGGCCAGGGGGGGGAACCTATACCACACCCACGGGCCCCCACAACAGACAGACAGACACCAGGGCACACTTTGCTTATTATTTAATTATATATATATAATATATATATATTATATTTTATATATATATATATATATATATATTAATATATAATATATATATAATGTTTTATATATATATTTATATATTATATTAATATATATATTTAAATATATATTTATTATATATATATATACTAGCCGCAAGCAGCCCTCCGGGTGGACTTTTGGCTTTCTCCTGCGGAGGGCTATTGGTGGTGGCCTTCGGCCCACCACCTTGTTGTGGGCCTTCCCAACCAAACACGTGACTCTCCAGATAGCCCCATTAACTTTCCTGAAATCATGGATGTAGAAATGTAGTATTACCCCCACCCATTCCTCACCCATTACCCATCACCCCCCACCATTCACTCACACCATTACCCATCACCCCCCACCCATTCACTCACCATTACCACTCACCACCCCACCCATTCACTCACCCATTACCCATTTCCACACACCCATTCCCCTCAACCATTACCCATCACCCCCCACCTATTCCCTCACCCATCACCCCCCACCCATTTCACCCCACCCATCACCCCACACCCATTACCCATCACCCCACCCATTCACTCACCCATTACCCATCACCTACATCAAGGTTTCCTCAATTCTCGCACACCCACTTTTTTTTCCACAATTATCGCTAATAGGCTGCTAAACAAAAAAAAAAAAGTTATCGGATCATCTCATAATTGGGCTTAAAAACCTTCCCCTGGTCAACCCGTTCCAAAAATGGCCCATATAGGTGATTGCCTACGGGGGCGGAACCTAAAACCAGACACACACAACAACACCACACACAAACACACAACAACAACAGACAGACACACACTTTCGCTTATAATTTACCATTACCCATCACCCCCCACCTATTCCCCCACCCATCACCCATCACCCCAACCCATCACCCCCCACCCATTCACTCACCCATCACCCCACACCCATTACCCATCACCCCACCCATTCACTCACCCATTACCCATCACCCTACATCAAGGTTCCTCAATTAGAGAGAACTGCAACTCCGAAATGCCAGTGGTCGCTGGTAGTTTTAACTCACAATTTGGTGAAAAGTTGGTCAACTTGAAAGAAAATATGGGCTTATTCCACTGTACTTAAAAAAACACAAGTATAATATTATGAACGATTTTCTTCTATATGTATATTGTATAGAAGCCTGATTCTGTAAAACATTGTATATAACCAAATAACCAAGTAGGTTATAGTTGAGGAGGGGAGGTAAATGCTACTCTATGATATTATATAGTCAATAACGAATGTTTAGAAGTTATCTATACCTAGGCAGTCATATTTTCCTGTTATTATTGTGTATCAATCAGATAGAAAGCCTAGAAGTGCAATGAGTCGACGCGTGAAGTGGCAATGTTTTGATTCAATCTCCCCGCCACAATCTCCCCGCCCACCACTCCCCGCCGCGGCACGTCGCCTCCACAATTATAACCTACATTGTCGCAGCAACAAGCCGATTTCGGCATTCTTTATTCTTCGTTTTTCCAAGGCATTGCTTATTGTATTTTGACAAGCGTTTGCCAGACGCAGCAGTACTGTCTTAGAAAACAGTGTGAACATCGCCCAAATTTTACATGCCACAATATACATGTAAAAAATCTATTAATCTTTGCTACTCGAGGCGAGTAATTTGCATTAAATTGCTATTATAAACGTTCCATCGTAATGCATGTCATCCATATAATTAGTAGAACAACAGAAGAACTATATTTTTGGTATTCAGATGCGGTGCATCATATTTATCGCAAAAATTAATTTATGAAAAATATTAGTCCCCGGGAGCCAAAAACACAGAAAGACCAACCTTTGAGTTAAAACTGCCAGCGACCACTGGCATTTCTCGAGTTGCGTTCTCTCTAATTCTCGCAACCCCTTTTTTTTTTCCACAATTATCGCTAATAGGCTGCTAAAAAAAAAAAAAAAAAAAGTGATCGAATCATCTCATAAGTGGGCTTATGTAGGGTCACTTAGGGCGATTCGCTTCACATTAGGTGAAGGAAGTATTTTGAGGGTCTTATCCTAAGCATTTTTGTGCCGCTGAATCCGAAAATCGTAGTTGGGTCACTCGTTAGCGGAAAGTTTTCGCGCAATTTGCAATTTGGAAATTTTTGGCAATAAAATTGGCAATTACAAATTGCAGAATGAGAACCAGACGTCGTAGAGCCCCTCGTTTTGGACTCAAATTGAAGCTTATTAAGAGTGCATAAATTGTATTTAGTACTCCGGGGTTGTATCTGTTCGCATTACTGAACTATAATGGAAATTAGAGATAAGTGGAAAAAAATGGAAAAAATATAAAAGAATAATTTTGGCCTTAATTTCACATCAAAAGTCATGAAATGTTTCTGGCTGTATCTGTTCTCATAAAGAAATACCGTCTGATTAATAGAAAATGGTAACTTTTCTCTGACTGTCCCCTCATGGTCGTATTTTATGACATACGGTTAATGAAATTTCGCAAAAAAATGAAAATTCATTGGCTATAATTTTAGAAATTAGCTATAAACCCGTAAATAAAATAAATTCATTTATTATATCGCACATTTTCCTTCCCTGGTCTCGCAATGAAATAGTGTGTCATTTGCGGTGCAACTAACGGAGATGTGGTCCTTCGACCTCGGACGCCCAAGGAGGATGTTCGGAGTATGCTGGCCAGTGGGCTTCGAAAGGCGAATTCGTAAGGCCCACAGGAGGTCCTCTAGAAGGGACGATTGGTCGTGGCACCGACAGTGCCTTGCTAAAATCCAGCCCCACAAATTCGCGAGGCAGTACGGAGATGAGCAACAGGCCCTTGCGGCGGAGGCCGCCCACCCCGGACCTTAAAGGTAAAAGAATTTTTTTTTTTAATTTTCAAAAAAATCTTTCGACATGAAAAATATTGCTTGATTATGTCTAGTGATTCAAGGATAGGGAGCGCTAAGTGCGTGGCACTGATTTCCGGATAAAACGTCGCAGATGATGATAAAATCTAACTCGCAGTGCGAGGAGGGGGAAAGCCGTGGGCCGCTTTGGCCGCGAGGGCTTTTAAGCTAAAAAACCCATTCTTTGAATACTTTTAAATTGATGTTTCGAGAAATATCTTATTGCTATAATTATTTTCATGCATAGGATTCCTGAAAGTATTTTCCCCCATTGGTAGTTTTCCATTACATTCCCGACAAAAATAATAAAAGCTTTTATCCATCTCTTACTTCTGGGCCCTGCCACCCCGCCGCCTCGAGTCCCCCCCGCGCCAGCGCTCCTATTCCCCGGAAAGGGAAAGCTTCTTCTGCGGTGATGGAGACAAAGCCAAATGAAGTCCTGCACCGGGTGAGCACGACCTGGAGTGCCAATCGAATCATTGAGGCGGTCCCCCAATGGAACGAATTCTGAGTGGAAAATCCAGGGTTCCTCCCGACCTCGACGTCCTGGCTGCCGACGTGATGTACCATAAGGGCTGCTGGAGCATTCATGTCGTCCAACAAGTTGCGGACAGTGGCCTCCACTCAACAAAGAAACCAGAAGATCGCTCCGTGATCGAGTTCGTGGAAGAGGTTAGCGAGAAGCTGGAGAGTGGAGTGGTTCTCTCGATGGAGAAATAGGGCAGCATCAAGGAGCAGATGGTGTTGGCCGCTCACGGCTGGCGGATAAAGGAACTCCTCTCCACCATGGTCCATGGCGTGGAGTTCACCAGCCCAAGAACCCTCGCGAACCCGAACTGGTTCATCGGCGGAGGCAAAGGAAAGAGGCCTGACAAACCATCGGACAACGAGGACTTCAAGCTTCCTACACTCCTGAAAAGCTGCCCAAATCCTGCGTGAAGAAACCCTCAAAAAACTGAACTGGAAATTCGAAGGAGACGGCCAACTTTAACCTTCCTCCCCTCGTCAAGAGTTTCGCGACCTGGGCGTCGGTGGGGCTGGAAAAAAACAATCCGGGGAACGGAGAAGGGAGCCTCCCATCGTCGACAAGTCCTCATGACAAAATCTTGGAGTGCAAAGCAAGCTGCGACGAGCAAACCCCAAACTTCCCGGAACCGAGGGACCCTCACCAGGTGGCGACGGCGCTGGCAAATTCATCAGGAGACCGGAGCAAAGCAATGAATTAAGATGTTCCCGGTGCCCGGGCTGGCTATCTCATACCCCCTCCTTCTCCGCCCGAGGCTCCCCTTGCCCGAACGTGCTCAGCGCGGACGGCGGATGGAGTGTTCACCCGCGCCGCCTCGAGAAGGGCCTTCTCGTTCACTTGCCCTCGACAACATCGATTTCCAAGAAACAACGTAATCACCTTAGGTGAAGAAAATATTTTGAGGGTTTATCCTAAGCATTTTTCAGTTGAAATACCTGTTCTACGCAATAATTGTACCCCACCTTGCACAATTTCGTTAATTAATGTGTTTTCCCAAGAACATTTTTTTTATTTTACTTTTTTACTAATTAAAATTTAGTTTTTAATTATTAAGAATCAGGCTTTAAGGCCAAAATTTTCCTTAATATTTTTCCCCCCTTTTTTCCACTTATCTCTAAATTTCCATTATAAAATCAGTATCCGAAACAATACAACCCGGAATCAATAACATTTTTATGCATCTTTAAAAAGCTTCACTTTTAGCCAAAACGAGTTTTTCTACGACGTCTGGTCCCCACTGCACTTTGTAATTGCCAATTTTTATTGCAAATTGCCAAATTCAAATTGCGCGAAAACTTACCGCTACGAGTTGACCCAACTACGATTTTTCGGATTCAGCGGCACAAAATCTTTGGATAAGACCCCCAAAAAACTTTTCCCTTTTACCTAAGGTGAGCGAAACCTTTTTTCCGCCCCAAGTGACCCGACTATTATACCTTCCCTGGTCAACCCGGTCCAAAAATGTGCCTATGAGGTGGTTGCGCCACGGGGGCGGAACCTATACCACACACACACACAACACACAGACAGACAGACAGACAGACAGGACAGACAGACAGACAGACAGACAGACAGACAGACAGGGCAGGGCAGACAGACAGACACACTTTCGCTTATATTATTATAGATTGTTTATTTTTAGCTTTTTGGTATACTTTTCTGGCAATAAAGCACTGTTTATCATATCCTTTCATTTGGCATTATTACTCTTTTTTATTTTGCTTTACTACTCTGTGAAAAAAAATGAAAAACAGGTTTAATAAACAAGTTTCAATGGTGAGTTATGTCATCCACAGTCATGTCATCCATCCGTCAAGCAGCTCATTCACACTTTTCCCCATCACACTTCCCACGTACTCATCTTCTTTCTTTTTTTTCCATCTTCCCGATTTACACAAGATGCTTTCATTATTAATACTTCTTTACATGCTTATCTCACCGGGCAAAAAAATTTTAAGCAGTCTGTATACACAGTGACATCGGAATAAAATGAATTATTCCCTTTAAATATTTTAACAGCTAACAATATTGTCCTCCCGATAACTTTACAATTGTTGTTGTAGGTGGTAGTGTATTTCCAATCCCCATTCAAAACCAAATTTAAAGGGAAATAAAACTAATAATTTTTACACATTTAAACAAATTCTTACCGTAAGAGCTTCTGTCAGGGGTATAACATTTGATGAATCTATTCTGTAAACAACCTAAAGGAATTATAACACAATTAGCATTAATTTATGGGGGAGTTAAAAACTGTATCCTCACTAATAGAGAAACGTCAGACAAAATCCCGTATGGCTTAAAGTCACCAATACAAATGAAACAGTAAAAATTAGAAAAAAATAATTAATCAAGCTCATCAAGGTTTGGCTTCCCATACCGTGAGTGACGGGGAGGAATGAAACACGTGATGAACAAGTTTTTCTCAAAACCCAACCTCTCGCCCTATCCCATACAGATAGTAAGGTTTCATCATACTTTTGATTTCTTTCCACTAAAACTCATAGCGTTTTTTTTACAGCAATTAAGAGCCTCCCGATTTATATCTATTAAGTCGTTCATTTCTTAAGACAAAAATCAAACCCATATTTTCCAAAACATTCCTTTTTTTTTGTTCATATGGGCATCACACATTTGGGTTTCACACTGTACATTACATCATATTTTATGATAAAACATTAAAATCTTTTTAAAGATAATTTAATTTTAACCCCCAAAATTGAGGTCAAAAAGTTAATGCTTAAACTATGAGTGGTCGTTTGGGGTCGAAGACCCTTTTGGGGTGGCACTGCGTGAGTGTGTCTGTTTTCTTTCGTGTAAAATGCGTGTGGTTCAAAACTATTTCTTTTTGAGTCGAGTAGGTCTTGTTTAGGGGGTGTGTTATGTATCTCTTTGTGTACGTCTTGTGACTGTTGTTTTGATAGGTACTGCCAAACACTCCCGTATACCGTAGTCTTGGTACGCACTAAATGTAAGTGTTAGGATTTATATAAGCTGTTTGACTCACAGTGTTTTATGCAGGTACTGGACGAGCGTGGTAGTGCTGTATCCCGCGCCCTCCTACTTTTACCAGGTGATCCAGTTTTAGAGAGAGGCATCCAAAAAGGTGAATCGATGCCCACCTTATGTAGTTCCTCCGGTGTAGTTATCGCCAGGGTCTCTCCTTGTGAGACCCTGCCATTATTTTTCCCTCTCTGTGGGAACATTCCTCACTATCGCTTGTTCCTTGTATTTTCAGACGTTTTACCTAGGGGGGTTTTAAATCCTCTTAATGTAGATTTTTTTTGTTTTCCTTCAGCTTTTCCCCCTTTGATTATCACTGCGTTTCTCTTCTTCCCAGGCCCAAAAAAAGACAAATTTCAGACCCGTGCTCTCCCGCCCTTTCCCAAACCGATGAGCGATAATATATGTCTGCCTCTAATTCACCCCCCAAAAACAGCAGGAATTTTGTAACCTTTGCTTCAAAACGTTTCACCTCGTCTGAATCCCTTCAATACCAAAAAATTTTCAGATTGTCCCTTCTTGTGTACCCCTCCAGCCGATCATTTCATAGCGATGCTGTAGGTTGATTTTTTGTTCAAAATCAAAAATTAAGCAAAATTTTTGTCTGTGTTTCCTTAAAGCCACGAAAATGCGGCCGGAGAAAAAACACATTTAATTATATTACCTTTTGTGTGTTTGTGTGTTGTGTGTAAATATAATTTTTTTTTTTTTTTTCTCTAAAAAAAAATCAAAAAGCAATAAAAATTAAAAATTCCCCCAAATAAAAATTTTCAACTCTCCCCTCTCTCTCTTCTCTCTTTCTCCCCTCTCTCCTCTTTCTCTCTCTCCTTCCTCTCTCCCCTCCTCTCTCTCTCTCTCTTTTCCCCTCTTTCTCTCTCTCTTTTCCCCCTCTCTCTACTCTCTCTTTTCTCTCTCTCTCTCTCTCCCCTCTCCCCTCTCTCTCTTCTCTCTCTCTCTATCTCTCTCTCTTTTTTTTTTATTTTTTTTTTAAAACAACTGACATCAGGGTTGACAGGGGGCCAAACAAATAGCAAAGGGGTTTGGTGAAGGCAATGAGTGGCAAAAGTAATTATATCCCCTGCCCCGGGGGACTTTAATCCGAAAGCTATCCCTTATAGGATAAAAAACTTAGAAATAATATACAGGCTGAGGGTCCTGTCCGTCAAAAGGGCACTTGTAGGCGCACTTTTGGGACGCGTACACTGTATGCCCACTGGGTACTGGGGTCAATGTGTGTCACAGTTTGTGTCACGGGGGTTTTCCACTATTGACAGGGACACGTGCCCACCCCCTTACGGGCAAAAAGGCGGATGAAAAGCGGCCCCAATCTGGGGGCCCCCGCCATTTTTCACCTGCTGGGTGTTCATGGCCACGACACCCAACCTAAACCGGGAAAGGTGTTCCACAGTGTCCCCGGGGCCCCAAGAAAGGTGTTTTCCCATAGGGTTTGTGGGTTTCCTCGGGGCCTGAGGGGGAGATCACCTGAAAAAACCGTCCTCTTAGGGGCCGCTTGACCTCCTCCACGGGACCCAAAGGGTCCTCAGGGTGGGAAGAGTGTTGAAACCGGGGCCTTTGGGTGCAACCCCTTGTTGAGGGCCCCCAACTCTCCCCCCGGTCCCCCGGGGTTTCCCAAGTTTGGGAGCGGGATCATCCCCCCACTGCTTGCTTTATTTTTTTTGTTTTTGTTTTTGGCGGGTTGTTTTTTGGAGATGAAACTGATGTTTTTTTTTGGGGTTTGCCCGTCGCTGCTGCTGTTTCCAAAAATTTCCCGCGGGGGGGACTTTCCCAAATGTGATATTGGTCGGGGTTTGGGGTGAAATGAGGCGAAAAAGCACGCCTCTGCATTTTACCCGCGGGGACGGGTGGAAAGGGGAATACTCACCCAAGGTGAGGGGACTGTACTCCAGAGGGGCCCCCTTTTGGGGCCCTTATCCCAAGCCGCATGAGGCCGTCAGCTACAAAGCGGGTTTGCCTTACCTGGGCGCAGGAGAGTCACCCTTCAGGGGGGCCTCGTTTGCGCCCTGTCTCCAGGTGGCGGTAAAAAGCGGGTGGAGTACCCTCCACCCCCGGGGTTGGGTTGATGGAGTTCTTGATAAAAAGGGGGTTCGGTCCCCAAACTTCAGTTTCCCTCGAGTAGCCGGGGTTTCCCTCGAACGTGATATAACCGGGCCTGGGTCTTCTCGGCAAAATTTGGGACTTCCCACCGTTTTCCCCAGGCCGTGATGCCCACCAAATTTTTGGAGGGTTGGGGGCAGTATCCTTTTCGCAGTCTCCCCCTTGGTTTTGGGGTGTGGGACACGGTGCAATCTTTCACCCGAGGGACCCCCACAAGGGGTTTTTGGAGGAGGTCTTTGAAGTAAAGTTCCACAGGATGGGGCCCGGAACCCATCCTTGTGGAACGGAAACCCCAACCCGGGTTTCGTGGGGGTGACGTGCTCTCATTCACCACCACCCTCAGACTCCGGCTTTCAGGTAAACTTTGAGAACAGCGTCAGCAGGGGGCCCCCTAATTTTCCGAGCTGTTTTAACTTTGCCGGAAAGGGCCCTTTTCCACACGCCGTTTAAAGGCCCCGGCGATGTCCCCGGGCCCAACCCAAAAGGGGATGGGGGGCCAGAGCCAGGAGTTTTGCCATGATTTTTGGGGCGCAGGAGAAGAAGGTCCGGGGGCCCGGAGCGTCCCTTTTCCCAAAAACCCCTACTGGGCTAGGGGAATTTAGGTGGGGCCCCTCTGGGGGAGGGGGAGTTGCTCTGCAAAAATCCTTTCTAAGACTTGCTGACAATGACAGGAGCGAGATTTGGGACGATAGTTGGCTGGGTCAGTCCCTCCTTTTTCTTGTGTACGGGCCCTGACACGATTCCCCCTTAACAGGCTTGGCCCGGCCCCCCGTTTTTGGGGGCACTGCTGAAAGAAAGTGCGTTTAAGGGCCCCTTAAACGTCATCGCATTTGTGCTTTGGGGCAGGAAGGGGCCCCACAAACCCTAGGCCCCGGGGCCTTTTTTTGGGGTTTAAAGGTACGCAGGGGCGGGCCCACGGTTTTCCTCCGGGGACCACCGAGCATCCAGGCCCGGGTGGGCACATAAGGGGGGGGAGGCGAGGTGGCTGCCTCTCCGGGGCCGTGTCGTCATTTTTTCCCGCTGAAGTTTCGTCCCCCAGGAAGGGGCTGCCTTTCCTGGGTTTTTTTTCCCCCCCAAGGGTCTGCTGGTGTGGGTGAAGGGCGGGATTCTCTCATGGGTGCCCGGGCCTTTTTCTCTCCTTTAAACCAAAGGGCCACCATTGCTTGGGGGAAAATTTTTGGGTTTGGGGGCTAGTTTTTCCCTTTTGGGCGTCATTTTTCCCCCCTGTTCCTGGCCAAAGAAAACTTTTTCCCGGTCATGGCCTTTCAGGTGGGGGGCGGTGAGGGCTTTTTTCCTCTGTGTGGGGCGGGCCTTTTTGGGCACCCAGGCCTTGGGATTTATCCTCCCCGGGAAGGCGACACCTGAAAACCGAACCACGGGTGGTCCCACGGCTCAGCCTCGAAACCCCTGGCCCCTAAACCCAGAAATCCCTGACGGTAGGCGGTTTGAACGACGAAACGGCCCGGGCCTTCGCTTTTCCCTAAGAGGGGGGAAAATACCCTTTTAAATTTTGGGAAAAAGAGCAGGGGCGAGGTTGGGGGGTCAAAGGTTTTGGGGGACCACGGGGGATCCCCGGCCCCTTAAAAAGGGGCATGACGGTTTGGCTGTAGAACGAAAGAACGGCCCGACCTTCGCTTACCATAAGGGCGGTAAAAAAAACCCCGTAATTTTGGAACGAAGAGCAGGGACGGGGTTGGCGGTCAAGGTTGAAAAACATGGGTACACCCGTGTCTTCACCTCAACCTTCGATGAATTTTTATTACATTCCTAATCTGGGGGATTAAGAGATATGTTAAAAAATTTCTTGCCAATATGTATTTAAGTATAATTATAAGATTATTAGGTATTACATATGCGGCAATAAGTGATTTTAATGACAATAATGAAGGAGGTTCAGGGTAACGGGGCGGCTATTGCTTTAGCCGCCGCCGCCATCAAGGTCGCTGCCAGAACCCGCCAGCACATTTCTCGTACCGCATATGTTCACATGAGCGGTAAGAGAAACTTACGTATACACGCCACTACTGTTAATTAACTTCATTAAATATATATATCATCAACTTCATAGCCGATCGCAACGTTTCTGTTGATGTTTGTGATGAGTATAAGGGCAAATTCGCATTATACACTATTTTAGTCGTACTGCTGTCTCCGCAGTTTGAAGCAACATTGTTGCCAATACACCGCCGTGTGAAACCTCAACCAACCCTCCCTTGCTGTTCACTCTCGGTAACGATTTGAAGGTTCTACCGCGACCTTACCTTCGTCGGTACGTCGTCATTCGTCGCTCTACCGCCTCGACTCGCGGTACGGGCCCCTGTGTCTCCACGCAACCTTCGATGAATTTTTATTACATTCCTAATCTGGAGGGATTAAGAGATATGTTAAAAAATTTCTTGCCAATATGTATTTAAGTATAAGTATAAGATTATTAGGTATTACATATGCGCAAATAAGTGATTTTATGAAATAATAAGGAGGTTCAGGGTAGGGTATGAGGTGGGTAGGCCTTGACGTCGCCATCATGAAGCCGCTCAGAACCCGCCAGTGCGTTCTTTACCGCATATGTATGAGCGGTAAGGAAACTTACGTATACACGCCATACTGTTAATTAACTTCATTAATATATATATCATCAACTTCATAGCCGATCGCAACGTTCTGTTTGTAGTTTTTGATGAGTATAAGGGCAAATTTCGCATTATACACTATTTTAGTCGTACTGCTGGCTCCGCAGTTTGAGCAACATTGTTGCCAATACATCGCCGCGTGAAACCTCAACCAACCCTCCCTTTCTGTTCACTCCGGTAACGATTTGAAGGTTCTCCCGCGACCTTACTTCGTCGGTACGTTCATTCGTCGCTCTACCGCCTCGACTCCGGTACGGGCCCTAGTGGACTGTTGGTCCCGCGCGGCAAGGCGAATGGCGGTGCAGGTGGCCACATTGTGATCCACGTCACCGCAGACCGCGGTGGCCCAGTCAGTGTCAGACAGGACGCGCTTGATGGCCAGCCAGTCAGCTCTATCCCACAGTCAAATCTCTCTCTCTCTCTCTCTCTCTCTCTCTCTCTCTCTCTCTCTCTCTCTCTCTCGCTCGCTCCTCCTCTCGTCTCTCTCTCTCTCTCTCTCTCTCTCTCTCTCTCTCCTCTCTCTCTCTCTCTCTCTCTCTCTCCTCTCTCTCTCTCTTCTCTCTCTCTCTCTCTCTCTCCTTTCGTTTCTCTCTCTCTCTTCTCTCTCTCTCTCTCTCTCTCTCTCTCTCTCTCCTCTTCTCTCTCTCTCTCCTCTCTCTCTCTCTCTCTCTCTCTCTCTCTCTCTCTCTCTCTCTCTCCTCTCTCTCTCTCTCTCTCTCTCTTCTCTCTCTCTCTCTCTCGCTCTCTCTCTCTCACAAGATCGCGAGCACAACCTTCCCTGATCCGACAAATTCAAACTTTTAAAACTTTTGATCCAATTTGGTAAGATAAAAGAATATCACAAATTCCTTGAAAACCTGAATCTTATTTGTCTTGTATTTTTTTCCTTCCTTTCCTCGCGGTAGTAGGAAAAGTTTGGTTCCTGGCGCGCATGACCTTAAGAAATTCCCTGAAATGTTTCCTGTCTTAGAACCATTTTAACTTTGAAGTGGAAAATATAGTATACAAAGTGATATAATTGTATACGAGGGACAGGATAAGGGTGTAAGGGATGCAGTCATTTTTTTACATTCCCCTTGACCACACGTTTTCCGCTTCATAAACCTTTACTCCCGGGAAAATTTCACTCGCAAATGTTCACCTTTATGTTTCCAGGAATAAATGTATGCTTAGGAAGATCGGTTTCATATTTTATACTTGAATATTGTACTTTAAGAACGTTTGTCTGGGAGAAACAGCTTCATCAACAAACGTTTAATATAAGATTTATATCATTGACATACATTTATTGCAGGAACGTTTACACGTCGAGTTTTTATCTGATAATTAAATAATAAAACATATTAAGTTCTACCAACAAGGAACATTTTCATTTGCATACTTTCACTTTCAAAAAAATATTCATGTATAAACATTCATAATAATAAAAACATCTCACGGTCAAACATAATTTTTTTTTCACGCCCAAACGTTCACAATCAATACTTTTCACACTCAAACGTTCATCGCTAGACTTCAAAATAGATGATCTCGAACCAGCGGACAGTTTTAGCTATCAAGATCATTCCCTTGCCCCACTGTATGTGGTAATTGTCCCCATATACAGTTTTCATTGTTTAGATAGAAAAAAATATAGAATTAGTTAATTAGTCACGGCCAAACGTTTTCCTTTAAGGCTCTCAGCGCCCATACACGTTCCTCTTTGTGCCGCGCTGTCTTCCTGTTACCTTCCTTGACTCATTAACGCCTTGAGGCCCAGAACGTTATTTCCATTGTAATTTGGTACCATTAGACGATTATTAATTAAATATAAGCAATATTTTATTGATATGACAAGTTTAGCACCCTTGTCCACTAGATAATCTGGTATATTAAGCTACTTTTCGTAATTCTATTGCTAAAAACAGACGATTTTATGTAGCGAAGGAAAGATCTGGGCGTGAAGGAGTTAAGGAAACTCACGACAAACCAGGTAATCAATAGACCTTCTTTCTGCATGAAGATAATCATTCCCGTATTGTTATTCACAGTGATATGATGAAGTGGAATATTGCTCTCAGTCCTTGGTGAAGAATACATCACAAAAAACAGAAATACAACATATATATAAAAGACGTGCGAGCGAACGATGAAAAAAATTATGCAAAATGGTGAAAAAAAGCATGGAAGTTGACACCAGAAACAAGACTTTTTTCATTATAATCCACTCATGTAGAACGAGTTAAGGAAAGAGAGGGAGGGAGGAAAGGAGGGAGATTGGGAGGGAGGTAGAGAAGGAGGAAGAGAGAAGGAGGGAGAGAGAAGGAGGGAGGGAGAGGGAGAGAGAGGCAGGGGGCATGGAGGTAAGGCGGCAGGAAGGTAATGAGATGAAAATAAGAAGGGATAAGTGGAATAGCAGGTTATTGTCTCCACTCGTGCGTATTGAACTAATTAAACTTGAAAAGGATGAGGAATTGTAAGGAATACATAGGAATAACAGTCACCAGGAGACCTATTGGTCCATGACGAGGGTATCTGCTGAACTACATACTACTAACTATCAACGACATGTAAGAAAACAGTTGGAAAAGGATACCATGTCCCTAAAGAAGATAGGAACATGGAAGTATCGTAGTGAAGAATGATAGGATATGAAATATACTAACTACAACTACAACTACCACTACAACTAATCGATCCGGGGGACTATAATATGAATTCGCAGGGCACTATCAATACCCATTTACTTTACAGTGCGCGTCAAGTCTGTTTTTAAATGTAGTTATTGTGCTGGCTTCGACAACATTTGCTGGTAACTTCTTCCATCGATCAACGACTCTAACATTGAAATAATTTTTACGGAGATCTGTGATGCAACGTTGACCGTTTAGTTTTAAACCATTATTTCTTGTTGTCACTTGAGTTGAAAGCTCGAATAGGTTCTCTTGATTAATGACATCAAATCCTTTTAGGATCTTAAAGGTTTCTATCAAGTCCCTACAGATTCTACGATCTTTAAGGAAAACATATTAAGTTTCCGCAGTCTCTCTTCGTAAGATGAATTTCGCAGAGATGGAATTTGTTTGGTTGCTTTTCTTTGCACTGATTCCAATTTGGCTTGATCTTTTACGAAACAGGGCGACCATAATTGAACGGCATATTCTAAGTGCGGCCTAACCAAGGACGTGTATAGTTGTGTCATTACTTTCGGAGCTTTATGTTCAAAGTTGCGTTTAATGAAACCCAACATCATATTCGCTTTTTTACTGGCAGCTAGGCAATGCGGACTGGTTTTAAGATCGTTACTGATGATGACACCTAAATCCTTTTCCTGCTTTACTTCAGTTAACGATTTATTTTGAATTTGATAGTTATATATGAGGTTATCGGTTCCTATATGCATTACTTTACATTTATCAGAATTGAATTTTAATAGCCATTTATCACTCCAATCTGATAGTTTGTCGAGATCACGTTGTAAGAGTTCGCAGTTTTCTCTTGTATATGCTTTACCGCCTAATTTGGTGTCATCTGCAAATTTCGATATTTTGGATACAAGACCGTAGTCCAGATCATTGATATATATCAGCAAAAGAGTAGGACCCAAGACCGAGCCCTGAGGCACCGCACTAGTAACATCTAACCAATCAGATGCCTCGCCATTTATTACTACCCGTTGTTTACGATTTGAAAGCCAATCGCCAAACCATGAACATAATTGCTCTCCTATGCCATGTGCCCTTAGCTTGGTCAAAAGTCGCTTATGGGGAACTGTATCGAAGGCTTTCTGAAAATCAAGGAACATTATATCCGAGGGAATCTTAGCGTCCCAGTTTGAATAAATGACATTAAAAAAAATCGAGTAGGTTTGTTAAGCAGGATCTCTTATTTCGAAATCCATGCTGGGAGTTTAGTATTGAGCTATTTTCGAGAAAAAACACTATTTTATCCTGCAATATCTTCTCATATAGTTTAAAAATCAAAGACGTTAGACTAAAAGGGCGATAATTACTTGCGAGGCTCTTACTCACTTGCTTGAATATCGGTGTAACATTAGCTAGTTTCCACATACTAGGAACATTTTTGTCCATTAGCGATTTATTGAGAATAATCTTTAATGGGAGCGAAAGTTGACTGTGACATTCGCGAAGTAATCGCGGCGAGATTTCGTCCACCCCCACGGATTTTGCTGGGTCAAGTTTCTGCAAATACTTTGATATTTCGTCTACTGTTCTCTCTCCTATTACCAATCTATCACTTTCGAGTCCCGCGTACATGTTTACTGGTTCTGGTAATGGAGCTTCGTCTTCTTTAATAAATACCGCATTAAAGTAATCATTGAGTACGAACGCCATACTCTTATTATCATTTACCAAGATGTTATTCTTATCTTTCAGTGGCCCAATACTTGTTTTGACGTTTTTCTTACTTCGAACGTATTGAAAGAACCTTTTCGTGTTTGATTTGGATTCCTTTGCAATTTTTCTTCATACTCGCGCTTTTTAGACTTAATTAGTCCTTTGCAACGACGTTTTACGTCATTGTATTCTCTAGAATCGCAGTCCGCATTTGATCGCTTGTAAACTTTATACGCTCGGCGCTTATTGCCAATGATTTGTTGGATCTCATTAGTCATCCAACTGGGTCTGTTTATGTTATTCAAACGTTTTCTTACCATGGGAACATGTTTTTCCACCACCGATTGGAGTTTATTTATGAATACATTACACATGTTTTTCGGCGTTATTACCATTTAGTAGGTCAATCCAATCAACTTCGCTTAGTACTCTGCTGATCTTCGTGAAATCTGCTTTATTATAATTTGGGACTAATAACCGATTTTCTGTGATATCTACATTGCAATTTATGCCGCATCTGATTAACCTGTGATCACTGTTTGCCAAATGTTCACCTATATCGCAGTAATCAATCAGATCAATGTCGGTTGTGAAAACTAAATCTAGGATACTATTATCCCTTGTAGGCTCACGGACCACCTGATTTAAATATACTTCGTTTACCATATCAAGCAATCGCATACCTTCTCTATCAGCAGAATTATTATTCCAGTTTATATGAGGTAGGTTAAAGTCTCCACATATAATTGTATCGTTATTATTGTTGACAACTGACTTTATCTCATCGTACAGGAGGCAATCGACTAACGCATTTGATTTGGGAGGACGATATATTGTCCCAATAGCTAGAAATTTGCCGTTCAGCTTAATCTTTGCGTAGACTGAGTCATAATGATCTTTGTTTACTTTATCGATCTCGATTGCTTGCAAATTATCTTTAATGTAAAGAATGACACCTCCACCTGCTTTATGCGTGCGACAATTTAGGAATGTCTTATAGCCTGGGATGGCTATTTCATATAATAAATGTTTATCTTGTGTGTTGACCCAACTCTCAGTGATACTAACGATATCTGGCGTTTCGGCAACAACGTTTGCTAATAATTCGTTACGCTTTAAAATAATGCTTCTAGCATTTGTGTAGTAGAGTAATTTAAGTTCCTTTATAGTTTTGGTAACCTTTCGTTAGGTTTTACCGGCAGGGTGTCTAGGGACCACTGTTGCGGAGCGCTTGATTAAGTTACTTTGATTAGTATTTGCGGAAACGGGACGTGACCCAGCGTTGCTGTGGGGTAAGCAATGGGTTAAGGTGATGCTGCTACTGCCGTCCACTCGTCGTTTTTTGATCTGTAAGAAGAAACTTTATCATCTAGCAGACGTCCTAATCGTGCATGGCCAACGGGGCTGAGGTGGATTCCGTCATCACCAAACAGGATGGTGTCCTCAACTAGGATGTGATCCTCGTAGAAATTATCCCAGAAGTTTGCGAAGTCTACATTCTCCTGTGCACAAAGAGACCTTAGCCGGTTATTTGCGCTGAACGCTTTATCGTAAAAGCGTTGGCCTACTCCTAGTCTGGGGAGAATTCCAGAAATAATTATATGATTAGTTTTAGTCTTGAATATCCGGATCAACCTCCTGTACTTGTCCTGTATTTCTTCAGATCCGCTACTGTACACGTCGTTGGTTCCTGCATGAATGACAACATTAAGAGTGTTATCGTTAGTGTTATTGGTGACGTCATCGCAGGCTTCAGTGATGTCGTCGAGTCTTGCTCCTGGGAAACAGAAGCGCTTCCTTTTGTCACTTGTGACCCTACCACAAAACTCCACCAGCTGTCCTCGGAGAATTGAGTCCCCGATCAATCTGGTCTCGCGTACGTCTTCCTTCATTTCGCCAAGAACCTGAAATTTATTGAAGGTTGTGAACGTTAGGGACGCCTTGACTGCTGCTGGTCTTCGCGATCCACGCCTTACTGGGACAAAGGGAGCAGGGGAAAGCGAAGACGAGGGAGCGGGGGAGTAGGAGGAGGCTGGCGTAGAAGAGTGTGAAGGGGAGGAGGGGGGAAGGAGGAAGAGGGGACGCCTCCTCCTCCTCCTCCTCCTCCTCCGGCGGAGGAGGAGGAGGAGGAGGCGTCGGCGGCGGCAGTGGGTGTGGAAGAAGAAGAGGAGGTGGATGGGGGTGAAGAAGTGCAGGGCGATGAGGAGGAATGAGTGGAGGGAGAGGAAGGGGGAGGGGGTATAGTGGTGGAAAATTTAGTCGCGCAGGTGAGGGGAGGGGTGAGGGACGAGGAGGAGGAGGAGGGGGAGGTAGGCGATGAGGAAGGGTTAGCGGAAGGGGAGGAGGAGATGGGTTTGGTAAGGGGGGGGGGGGAAAGGGGCGGGAAAGTCAGGCATTTTATCTGTACCAATATTAGCGACTACAAACTCATGCAACACGTCAAAATTACTTTGTAAGCCGGTACACTTCTTGACAGTCTCCAATAGGAGACTGTTTGTCTCCTGTAGAAGGTTGTTCATGTTACACAACCTGCAATTTAGAGAATTTACAAAATACTGAGGGGCGATCATCGAGAGACACGTCTTACACTTTCTCAACCTTGAAGGCTTCCTGAAAGAGTATGTGAGTCGGAATATACGTTAAAACAAAAAATACAACCAAGGAATTTGGTACCTGGGGATAAGGGGCGCGGTTTCGACGCGTCAGAAAGGTCAGAGTAATTAACTGGGTACCGGTCAGTAGGGTCAAATCCCTGGGAAATATTCGCGAGGGAGTGGCCGCACCAGGTGTCTGCTTGTGTCTGTTTGTAGTATGACAATACAAGAATGTAGATAAGAATTATAGATAATGACAAATACTTACAACGTAGGCGCGTATTAAAACAAACACAATACGTGAGAGTTTCAATATTAAAATAGACGTTATTAGATTAATTGTGAGCACAAGGAACTCTGTTGTCTCCTAACAAATGTTTCACTGTGGGTGTGTATGTGAGTGATTGTAAATAAAAGCTAGTACTGACGGCTAGAACTTATTAAAACAACTTAGCGTGACAAATCCCAG
>JACEEZ010013343.1:0-66164 GCA_016584305.1 Chionoecetes opilio
ACAAGACACGCCTACAAGCTCTCCCAAGCATGAGAAGAACAAAGGGTAGCGATACTCAACCCACAGAGACGCACAGCAAGGATGAGCAAAAGCCATCCACCAATGAGCGTCGCCCGCTCACGTGCGAGGCCGCCAAACTTCTTCTTAAGTAGCGGCTCGCACTGCACCCACTATCACATTCTCGGCTCAGCATCGGGAGAGGAAGGTCTCCTATACCAACCTCTCCATGGCAGCACAGAAAAGTGCTCCACGGAAGCGCCTCGACTTCTCCTCCCCGGAGGATGAGGGTGGCTCGTGGGAGAGGAAAGGGAAGCTGCGCCGTGAGGCTTCACCGCCCCAACCTCCTCCTCAGTACCGGCAGTATCTCCTCCTGCACCATCAGGAGGCGAATGACTTTCAGGCAGTGAAATGCCTGATGAGGTCTTACCCTACACTCTCCGTCAGGGTCACGGGATCCTCGAGGTCTGGGTTTAGACTCCAACCTCAGGACGAGGAGTCTGTTTTCCTTTCCTTCTCGCACGCCTTGCGATGGAAGAACAGTTGGGCATCACCCTTGATGAGGTTCTGCCTAAGGCTCGGGGTGTCGTTATGCAATACCCATTGAGCTTCGGCATGGAGCCCATCTTGGATGATCCACGTGTCGCCTTCGCCAGAAGGTGTACTTATAGCGTGGGTCACGGCAGCAGAGAACCGACGCGTCTGGTTAAAGTGACTTTCAAGGGTCCCTCCCGAACTCACTTGATCTGGGTGCCTGGGGTGTTTACTCGGTGTGGAGTTTCACCCCGGAACTTCTGCGGTGCTTCAAGTGTCAGGCCTTCGGGCATGTCCAGAAGTACTGAAGGCGCTCGGAACTCTGTGGCATCTGCAGTGACAAACATCCCACTTCTCAGTGCGTTGGCGGTCTGAAGTCTGGTGAGAACCGCCCTGCACGATTTTCTAACTGTGGTAAGGGTCACCATGTGTGGTCCAAGTTCTGCCCTGAACGACTGAGGAGGCCTCCTCCTCTTTGCCCGGGGCGGAGCAAGGACCACCGAGAGTATTGTGACACCCGACCCTTACCAGCAGTACCTGCACATGCACAGGTAAGCCGCCGCGCTCTAGGCCAGCGCGAGGCTACTCCATCACTGACATCTGCCACTGCACCCACGGAACCACCCAAGAAGAGAAGAAGGAGGAGGAGGAGGAAGAGGTCAACGGCTACTTCCACGGCTGCTTGTTAGACACCAAGCACCGACACTGCTGAGGTCTCTGTCCAGACAGAGCCGCCGACACGGACACCAGTAGCAGACGCTGCCAGCCAGGCCAGGACTGCGACACCATACCTCCACGCTGATTGACAGGCGGTGACCTCCGGTCAGTTACATTCGAGATTCTGCTGAAGAACTGTGCGACCGGCAGTGCGACGTAGAAGAATCGAAGACGAACGTTTGCTCACATATCACCTTGGAAGGGCGCAATGGAACGGATCCTGAAGCAGAACTTCACCCTGCAGCAGGCCATTGTGACTCGGCAAATGACACCACACGAGTTGGCTAAATACCAACACATTGCGGAAAATGAAGAATCACCTATGGGCCGCCATCCGACAAAGGGCCCATGTCACCTGTAAGGTGACGAATCTATACAACAACAACAACAACAACTGTACTCCACTCATGCTCACCTCTACATTGAGGAGAAAAACATCTCTCCACCCCCGCTGCTGAAAAAGGGTTTCCCCATTAACCACGAATCGCGATACAGCTAAATGACCAGCTACGGCGAAGTCAGACACTTGATCACTAAAAAGAATAAGACACCACTAAGACAAAGTTAGATATCTTGAAAAATATCATAAACGCTGAACTAGCTATCACTTTTAACGAGAACTGTCTCAGATTAAAATGTCCTGCCCGTATATATACTTAAATATATTATTATAGATTATATATATATATATATTACTATATATATATATAATAATATATATATTAATTGTTATATATATATATATATATATAGAGAGAGAGAGAGAGAGAGAGAGAGAGAGAGAGAGAGAGAGAGAGAGAGATGAGAGAGAGCTATATATATAAATATTCTTTTAACTAAACGCTTGGCTAAACTATTAATTTCTTTATATGTTGCTTGTGTAATACGATTATGTTCACTTATTATTTCTTTTTTTATATTTCTATAGTTTATTAATTGGGTTAAAATATTTGCATATTCGCAAGCAACTACGAGCGGGAGTGCGCATGCGCCTGCGGAATGGAATATGAAAAAACATGCGAATATCGCAAGTACGATGCGAAGCGAATATTCGAGTCCCATCACTAATATCTTATATTATATATATATATACATATATATAGAATCTATATATATATAATATAATATATATATATTGTAAATATATATATATATATATATATATATATATATATAGATATATATACCATATATATATTCAGTACATAAAAGTCCATCTGGTCATGAAGGGGGCGCTGAAGTGGCGGCAGCTTATTCAGGGGTAGTAAGTACTCTGGATCATCCCTAGCGCCCAGCCATCTCTTTGGGCAAAGCTGCTCGAGGAAACCAGAGAAGCGGCTCTGAAAGGGCGGACTCAGAAGCCAGAGCGCCCTTTGGTGGTCTTGGAAAAGAGATCATGTTCCTGAGCGAGGGGTTGGGAGATAGAGCTCCCGATCCCGCAAGACCCTCTCTGGTGAGGCCCACCTTCGCTTCACTCCTTGAAGACATCTCTTCCCTGGTGTTGGAGAAACGTCCTTGACAGTCACACCAACGAAAGGAACCCTTGGCGCTCCCTCCCACGGCCACTTCCTGTAACCTCCTAAATGACAGAGGGGTCTGAGGGCTTGCGAGTCACCAGATGTTGATTGGGGGATGTTATTTTTTTTTAATCGTTGAAAGACACTATATATATATATATATATATATAATATATATATACTATATATAGTATTATATGATATCTATACTATATATATATATATATATTAATATACTATATATATATATTAAATATATATATATATATATATATATTAGGTGGTTCACTTTTATAGAGTAGAAATTCAAAAGTGAACTGTTCGTTTTGCACACTCGTGAATTATGGAGGGTTCTGAGAAAACTCCCAAATCAGAGTCTCGTCCAAAATAAAAGCATGTTGATGGGTCGCACTGAGTGATCGCAAAAGTTTGTTGCTTCCCCTTAGAATAGTGTACCTACATACACAGTGTTGTGGGCTCCATGCTTTAGATATCGTTCTTGGCATGCAACTCGTTTTGTGCGTACCCCGACGTAGTTTTTGCTGTTATCATAGCTTGTTTTATATAGTCAAACACAGAAGTCAAGGCTAAAAACATCATCTTTTTTCCTCAGGGTTCCAAAATGGCGCGTCAACTCGGAAACAGGACTGGAGCTGTTTTGCTGGCACAGCCCCTTGAAGCCCATCAGCCCAGAATTTGGTCCTTCCAACAGGGGAAGATGTTACTGCGGCGAATCTTCTTGTCATGGAATCGAATAGCAAGGACAATCGAAAAGTGTATCGACGAAGTCGTCAGAGGTGTGGGAACGGAACCATATCGTTGTCCCGCTGCGATCAATCATGAAAAAACTGGAAATCCTCGTCGGAAGACGAAGTCGTAAGAAGGCGAAAACACGTCATTCCGAGGGGGACAAGGTTCTCCGGACGCCCCTCACTCCAGGACAATTGGCGTCACTGTTCGGACATCGGCAGCCCCTGCCACTTATTTCCTCAACAGTGAATTCCTACCTAACAAACAGATAGGACAAGGACTTCCTCGACGACCAAAAGGGGCCAGAGGAAAATGGAATGAGTACTGTTGACAAGGAGAGCCATGGCAAAGAGTCTTAATAGAAAAACATGAGAGGTTGGCTGCTGAGAAAGGAGGAGGAGAAGGATTAGCAGGAGACGTTGGAGAGGGGAGAGATGATTGAGTGGTGACGGAGTTCCGCATGTGAATGTGATGATTCATCAACTTCTTCGTCGACACCAAACTCTTCTGCTCGGGGAAGCGCCGCTGCCTCGCTTCTCGTCCGAAAAAGGCTGAAGATCACGAAGGAGGTGGCAAGCAGCAGCTGACAGGGTCAAGTTGAACCGTTCGCGGAGCCCCACCAGTCTCTCTGACATCGCAGAGCAGACCCAGGGAGTGCAGTCCGTCCAACCTCGGTACATTCGCCAGACATCGGAAAGGTGTTGCGGAAGGAAGACAGCATGGAAGCAGCGTCAAGGATTATACGGAAAACCCAAGTTACAGGAGCACGGACGCGGTTCTCATCCTTCATTGGGACGGGAATACTCTTGCCCGGATCAGAAAGTAAGTTCATGTCGATCGCTGGCATATGTGTCACCAGTCGTCCCTTGAAGGAGAGAATGCTCCTGGCTATCCCTGCCCTGTCACATCGGTACCGGAGGAAGCAATGGCCAGAGTCGAGGAGGACCATCCGTACACTGGAAGTTCCGAGACAGAGTTGGAAGGTCTCTGCTTCGACACCACCGCTTCAAAACACGGGCGTCAATTGCTGGCTGTTGCACACTCCTCGAACAGAAGTTAGGTGTCCGTTGTTGAACTTGGCGTGCCCTCGCCACCACGTTATGCGAGTCATCCTGGCCCAGCCTCAAGGCCACCTTCGGCGACGCTACGTTCCGGTCACAGCACGTTCAACTATTTGAAACGGTTCCAAAAGAAGGGGCCCACTTCATAAAAAGCCAATGCTACGATTCATCAACGACCCACGATTGGCTGAACCATGACGAATCGGAAGAGGACGACCCTTGAGGCTCTTGCCCAAGCGGCCGCAACGACAAGAGACGATAAAAGAGTTAGCCCGGACCTAACCGCAAGGCCATTAAAGGGGGAGTTCCCACCACCTTCGCAAACCAGGAGCTCACCACTACGCGAGATGGATGGCGGAAGGCGATCTACACGCCAAGATGTGACGATGTTCAAGAACGAGTTCGAAACTCACGCACGAGGGAACGTGGCGTAGCCTCAGGAGGGGTGTGTTCATCATCCTAAACTACGCCCGTGCCTGGTCGAGGCCAATATGGCGCAGACGATCCTTTCAACGATCTCACTCTCTTCCTGACTCCACAAGTACAGAGACATCAACTCAGATCTCGGAGGCCACGGTGAGACTTCAACGCACTTTGGTACTGGGAAACGGACCTTGTTGGCCTTGCCTTGTAGCGGACAAAAGTCACGATCGAGGAGAAGACCAAGATGGTGGAGAGGGCCCATTGAAAGGACCTCAGACAGAAGCGATGGACGACAGCACCCTCCAAGATCCTTCTTCGGTCACTTTGAGTGACCTTGTCACCAAGGAGTCACTTTTCCCTTCACGGAACTTGAAGTTGGATCGCCTCGTTTCTCCAATCTCCTGTGCTCAGCTGGAAGGAAAAAACGCAGCGTACACCAGGGCAAGGAGAACGTCAACAATCTGGCAGGACCCAATGATCCTTGCCGGAACGGGGCGATTCAAAACTTATCACTGATTATCCCAGATCCTCACCAAGGACGAGAGCGCTCGCAAGCGCTCCTGCAAGCTGTCGAGCGCAACGACGGTGAACCTGAAACCATAAACTAATCTTTCAGAAGAATATAAAAATCGTTGCAATCGTTATTTCAGTCATTTGAAAGTTTTAGTTTAAGCGAGTTCAGGAAATGTGCATCCTATCACTGTCCTTGTATAGTATCAAAGAAATATCATCCTTGTATACACTGCTGTATCGTGAAATGTTCTAGAAGAGTTGGTACCTCACTTTACGAGAAAATAGTTTCGTTTCTGTGGCATCTTCTAGTTGATGCGAATAAATAAACTTGGAGAAATGAATATTTGTATTGTCTCGAAAATCAATACCCTGTGCGACCCTAAATCTTGAAAAATTCACATGAAACTTTTTGTGCCTTGTTTCTGCCATTCCTCACAATAATTCATGAGTGCCTGTAAGAGATTTCAAGCTTAATTTTTGAACACCCTAATATATATATATACTACTATTATATATATATATATATATAGATTATATATATATATATATATAAGTATCTATTATATATACGGAATATATTGTGTGTGTGTGTGTCGTGTTTACTATACATCTATAAATCTATTTATTTACTATTAATAATATTCTATAACTACTGACTTCTCTGACATGAGGGTATATATGTCTGTTTGTCAGTGATTATAACCGATTAAGTATATTGATCCAATTGTGTCCTCCTACAGGTGACTTGGCAATCGTACACCGACAACATCTAAAAAATGAATGGACAGATTCACCTGTCGTCCAGCAGTAACCTGTAATCCCTGAAGGTCATCACTGTAGTGGATCACGTCTCACAAAGTCCCTTGTAAAATTTTTAAGGAGAAGGTAAGTGGATATATAGTTCAAGTAATCGAAGTAAGCAGACTTACCATTACCTCTAGAATGGTATTTCATTCAAGACTCCAGTCAGTCTTGCTTGGTCTGAGTCCTACTAATTCTCTCAAAAGGATAGGCTTTCCGTATTGTCAGATTTTAGCCTCTATTTAATCGCGTTGATGCAACTGCTTATAGCGGCCTCTTCTGTTTGGAACCAGTTTTAATAAATTCATTATCTTGTTACTAGTATCATGCAGTTGTAAACGCATCAGATGATATATTTAAAAAAAAAAATATAATCATAAGAATAGAAATGACTTATGTTACATGCCACAGTCTTGTTGTTTGTTGTTTGTTTAGAGGATAATTCCTCAGAGCCGTAGTGATCTACCGATGAAGTTAGTGTTGGCCGAAGCCATCCACCCCGGGAGGGGGGTCACAAACCCGGCTAACACCCACGGTACTCACACTGCTGGGTGGACAGGGGCTCGGGTTTTAAGAAAGGACCCACCCAATTAATCTTCGCTCCGCACGAGGGATCGAACCGGGGAACTTCTCGGTTATGAGCCGAGCGTCTTTTGCTACTTTTCTTCCTATTTCAGCCCTCACCCATTTCTTTCCACAATATTATATATTCCAGTTGTCGTAGATGCTCACTAACGTTAAGTTTGAAAACGGCGGCTCTTGTAGCAAGGAATGCCGAAATTACAAAGAGACTTTGACAACCGACAAACACTGTAGTTCAAGGGGACAATCATGTAGGTCCATAAAAAGTCCATTTGTAGAAAGGAATATAAGAAACTCGGGAAGGCACTATAAGGGAGTAAAATTCAGCTGTTTAAATTCATAATTATTTTAATTCAGAGTAATTAAGATACGAAATGTAGCAATCGGCCTGTTCAATATACTCGTCCAGAGGTTTAAGATACAATTTATAAAAAAAGGATAATGGGGTACAACGAACAATACAACACTGCGCGATAAGAAACATCATGGAGGTATAATGTCTGGAATATGGAAATAGTTGCACCACCCGAGTGTCGGGTTCAAAGAGGTGTGTGGCTAAGTTTGAACCCTCGTCACGTAATAAACGAGAGTAAAAAAACAGAACACAATGATCGGGCCACACGTCACTTGAAAATAATCTGAACTAAAGACTGTTCGAGACTCACTGAAGCATTAGCCAGGGATGAATACAGGTGTGATCAATTGACCGCGAACTAAATATAATTTACTTATTAATATTGAGGGCAGCAATCAAATAAAGGAAAAAGTAAACGTAAAAGTAAACGTCCTTATCCGGACTTCAGTTGTATCCAGCCAAGCACTCACGCTAAATACTTGGTCACCTACGATAATATGTAACCGTACCACCTATAGCACTGATGAATATATAAAGGGCTAGGGTTTCTCTCTCTCTACTGAAACACGCGGCTGTTATGTCCTCTCGTCGCGCTCCATCACATCCACGTGGTACTCTGTCAGTCCACGCTTGCCCTAGTCTGTAGATCTCTCACGCTCGACCTGCGTCCTTGCCTCGGACCACAATGCCTTCTCCTGTCCTCATGCTCAGCAACCCGTCCCCCCCTATAACCTCCGTAAGAAGAGACACGAATGTATGGGTATGCGATGAACTCAGAAGGCAGCAGCGAGGTATGTACGTATGGTCCTAGTCTGGCGTTTGAGCAGGGTTGCCAGACAGCCTGGTCTAAAAAATCCCTATATATTCGGGGGAAAATCCCCAGAAATCCCCCATTCATATATTTCATACTTGTTATAAAAATGCTGAAATATATGTCACATAGCTACTCCAACATGTAAAATTAAAATGCTATGTTGATTTTAATGCTGATTAAGATATTAATCATACTTTGTGTAACATTAATATATTACATTACAAATCGAAGTAAGCAGTAATTCACTTTTTATTAATAAATCATCACAGGACTGCAAAAAAAAAAAAACAAAGCAGTAATAGGTACAGGCCTCATGAGCATTTAATTCAAAAAAGTACATTTATAAAATTTTCTACTTAAGGCTGATGGGCATGAATATTTCCTTAAATTGCGTAGAAATATGATACAGAAAATAATGAAATATTAAGCTCTTAGCCGCTGGGGAACTTAAATAATCCAACTTAAATTATTCGGAACATACTGTTACTAAGCCAGCAAGAAAAGATAGAAATAACTAACTAAAATAATATCATCACTACTACTACAAATACTAACTACATGCATACTAAATATTATCATCACTCGAATCATCATTTCATGTATTGTAGATATCGCCTGAAATCATCATGTGACTAGTTTATCATTTACAGCAAAATTGAAACATTCCCGGCCTTTCACAATACCGACTTTGAATGCAGAGAGTCCACCGAGAGTTCTGGGGTGAGAATTGTTTCTAGTTTTGTTTTTTTTAAATGTTACAGAGAAAATATCCGTTCTGCTGGGCCCTCAGAATGAGGAAGACGCAATAGCCCAGAAACAAAAAAACGTGACAAATTTGGGGAAAGACAGGGGGTTCATACCACTCTTTATTTCCTAACTGTCTCCAGAAAGCCTTCAACATCATTGATTCTGAAAGCAAGATCGGTGTTTTTGTACTCTCCATTCTTTGTCTAGGTGATTTATTTTGGGTCAGGGGACCTACAATTCCAGGAAATACACTAGCCAATGACCAATGGGAATACCCACATTTCTTGAATTACGTCTTTGGATCAATGGACTCAAATTACTTCTTTCCTTGCCGTCGGTTAACCTCATGTCGCTTTTAACCTTTATATTAATAATATTATTTTTAAGCGATAAACAACATATTTTTTTCAGAAGCCTCAAAAGTCCACCAAATAGCGAGAGAAGTGAATGTCCCCATGTCCCCCTCAGCGCCCCGAAATCCCCAATATAGGGACAACTTCCCAAAATCTGGCAACTCTGCGTTTGAGTGAGATGGTTAGAGAGGGCAAATTTCGCTGAAACTCCTCCCACAATATGACGATAGTGATGTTGCCACCTCTTTACAACTATTCATATGCTTTTGCTGTCTTCATTCCTCACTCATCGGCATGCTTTGGTTGCCAATACATTGCATCCCGGATCATACATTAAACGCTAGCACACCCAGCTATAAAATATGAAGCAACTTCAGCATATACTGCATCGTCATATTAGCACCCTCTGGCAATCCTATCACCCAGCCAGAAAATCAATATCTTGAGAAGCAAATGTGGGCTCAGGGAAGCACAAGCCACTGGAGGTCAACGCTACCATGGTCATGGGACCCATGACACCGAGGCAATTAATGAAATATAAATACTTACTCTGACAACTGACGTCGGTATGTCATATCAAAAACCTTATATACTCTGGCGAATATCCCGTTATCAAGAACACATGATATTATCAGATGATATAGCAGTCTTCAGATGGAAGATGTTAGCAAATACCAAATTGAATGCTGTCGTTCACGACGACGATATGAAGCTTGTTCATCTATGAAATTTTTATATAGTCATACATTTTAAGTTACGATATTAAGATATTATAGTAATATTAGTAAGCAAGCTTAAGGTGATATACTCATTACAAACAAAGCTGAAAACGAAATACCGCGGTAAGTGGTCAACAATCGAAAAAAATCAAAGTTTAAGCATTATTCTTACAAATGAGATCACATAGTCAATGTGCGAGTAAATTGGGAAGCTTTCGCAATGGTAGTTATAATGAATTGGTGAATATTCAAAATTTGCATAAAACAAAGCAAAAAAGCTTGACACCAACAAAATAAAGAGAAAATATCTGATAATCAGTTCTAGGGCACTTTCAAGTGATGAAATAACCTAATCAAAGGGAACAGGCACATAAGATCTGATTGAAAACATACATTAATACATGGCAAATGTATGACAAAAAACAATATTGTTTGTAAAACAAAAGAAAATATATGACGAGTTGACACATCCATATAAGAGAATAACATGACAAAGAGTGATATGACCTACCAGATAATTGAAAACTCTAGTATGGTGCTAACGATTTTTTTCTCAAGAATTGATGTACATATTAAATTGAGGATGGGACTATAGCCAGAAAAAAATCTAAAGTTTAAGCAATGCGAAATAGCTACTGTACTCAGAGAAATTTTTAAATAATTGAAAAGTAAAGGAAAAAAAGGATCGCACACGGAAGATGCTACTTCATTATTGTAGAAGACGTGCAAAAGCGAAGCATCTTTCCCCCCCCCCCAAAGTGTAGTAGGGGGACACATTGGAAAAAACATAACATTAAAGTTATGGGTAGCAGTGTGAATAATAATCGATGTAAGAGTATGTTTTATGCATTTATTTAATGTTTATGTTTTTATATATATATATATATATATATATATATATATATATATAATATATATAAGATATACTATATATTATATTTATATATATATTATATAGGATCAATATATATTCTACTCTATATATATATATTATATATAGTATACTATATCATATGTGTGTGTGTGTGTGGTTGTATATAATATGCAGAGGTGGGAAACTTCCGCAAACACTCCGCAAACGAACTTCCGATATAGCGGAGTCCGAATTGTTTGCGGAATTGGCGAAGTGTAAAGTTTGCGATTTGCGTTGGCGAAGCACTTCCGCAACGCAAAATATTGTCACAACCTTCAATTTTGAACATGATTCCTCGGCGCGGCTACTGCGCACCGTCCAGAGAGACCGCTGCGCCCATCAGTGACTCTCCCTCTTTTGATAAATGGATTTTTTTGATGGCCACAGCCTCCTGTACTCTGGGATTGAGAGTGCTGTGAAGTGTGGGGAGTGTATCAGCTGTCTTACTGTGAATGCTAAGAGGTAAAGTGCGAGTGAGGCAGTGCGATCATTGCCCCATCCACTTTTCCAACCATCTGTATGGGAATGAGTATGGGGGAAAGTTGTAAAGATCAAAGTGATTGTGGAGCATCCCTCGGCAACAATAAGATCACGGATCTTGTTTTGCCGATGATGTAGTAATCTTTGCTGAGTCGCGGAGATCTGGTGAGGCTCTTGAGCGCTGCACGCGGAGCAAAGCTTTGGGGTTTGAGGTCTCCTGGCTCAAGACCAAGGTCCAGGTATTTGGAGGCTTACTAGATGAAACAGTACAGTCTGTTCAAGCGTGCGGCGAGGACATTGAAATCTTGGAAAGGTTTACATACCTTGGTTATGCGCAGTCTATAATGGTGGGCGGGTCACGTCAGAAGTCTTACGGCGGATTGACATTGCCCACGGTGTTATGGACTCGCTCAGCACGAGTATTTGACTTTGTCGGTACCTGTGCAGGAGGACAAAGATCAGGACAAAGATCCGGATCTTCAAGTCACTTGCAATCCCTGTCTTAATCTATGGTTGTAAGACATGGACACTAAATACAGACTTGAAGAGGAAGATCAATGCCTTTGGTAATAAGTGTCTTCGCAGAATCATAGGGTATCGCTGGGATGATTACGTGTCAAATCAGCGATTGCACCGTGAGATTGAATCGAGGCCTATTACGCTGCATAGTTCGTCAGCGCCAACTTCGGCTATATGGGCACGCTTCTCTGAAAACCAATTCTTCCATCGGGTTGCATCTGTAAGAGACAATCCGGCGTGGAAGACGCCAATAGGGCGCCCACAAGGCTCGTGGCTGGGGCAAGTCTATGTTTCCTGTCGTGAGTTGCTTGGTATAGGAATGGAGCCTTCATGGGTATTCGCGCGTGGTGACCCCTGGGAGTGTCGTCGTAGGATGGGCGAGGCAACACGCCCCCCGGCGTATGCCCCAATGATTGATTGACAGCAATCCACCCCCTCTTCAAGCTGCATGTGATCCGCCTTCTTAACCCTGAGAAGGTAGATACCGTGAAATCAAGACTGCTTTTCGAGGTCACGGAGCAGGCTGTCTGGGATACCTCAGAAGGCAGCAGCCCAGATGAAGACGAAGAGGCAGATTTTTTCAAGGTGAGACTGTTAATTTTATCAGGATCAACTTATCTTCAGTTCAGCTGTGACAGTTCATTACTCCAAGACATTATATTAGCAATATTGACCGTCATGCTGATAAATTATTGTAATATATATATATAGTATATATATATATTAGGGTGGTCCACGGCTACGGGGTGAAATAAATAAATTGCTCAAAACCAATCTCCACATACTTTATTTCTGTTCACTATGATAGAGTAATGATCTCGTGAAATTTGAACCATATCCGTGAACCCCATCATCTCATCTCATCGAGGTCGCCCCATCATCTCGCTTTCTATCATAGGATTTAACCCGGAAAATATCACATACCCGAATTGGAGTACTTCCCGACATCACAGACCCAAATGGTGTTGATTTCTGAATTCTCCGTGGTTGATAACCCCATAGACCACATTTTATCAACTAAAAACTGATATACAGCTGTCTGAATGCTGAATTTCATTATTTGGTTTCACAGTAAATTTAAGGTAGGCCATACCCTGGTTAGGGTACTTATAGTAGAGATAAAGCAAAATGGTTCGCATTTTTTAAACTCAGAAGGGTCGATTTACCCATAGAAGTAGTTTTATCGACACTAATTTATTGACAATTCACAAAACATTGCCAACAAAATCGTTTTTCTATAGGAAAATAGAGAAATGAAATTTTCTGTCATATTTTGCAGGTTTTAGTAAATACATGAAATATGAAAGCATTTCTATGCGTAAATCGACCCTTCTGAGTTCAAAAATGCAAACCATTTTGTTCTATCGCTATTAGAAGTACCCTAACCAGGGTATGGCCTACCCCTAATTTACGGTATGAAAACCAATATAATGAAAATCAGCATTCAGACAGCTGTATATCAGTTTTAGTTGATAAAATGTGTCTATGGGGTTATCAACCTTGGAGAATTCAGAAATCAAACACCACTTGGGTCTGTAATGTCGGGAAGTGCTCCAATTCGGGTATGTGATATTTTCCGGGTTTAAATCCTATGATAGAAAGCGAGATGATGGGGCGACCTCTAAATTAAGTATTATCGCCATGAAATTTCATAGGCTAGTAACCTATGGGTAATGAACAAAGCATAACCTTGTGGAGGAATAAAAGTAGAAAAATAGTTATGGGAGACCACCCTAATATATATACTATTATATAGTATATATATATATATATAATATATATATATATAATATATATATATTATAATATATATATTCAAGCTGGGCACGTTCCTGGATTTGGGTAGTCCGTACCTGTACTTCCGTACTTCGGGACGCGGGTCGTCCGTACCTGTACTTCCGTACCTTATTTTACTTTGTTCTGTCCGTACCCGTACCTCCGTACCTCCGTACCTCCGTACTGTACCCTATAACTATTAAAACGCGCCTGAAAAAATATAGTCAGTACCTCAAAAATAAAACAAAATACAAGGCTATAATACATCAGAGCTTCATAAATATATATAGCAATATATATTTACCATCAAATAATCATCAAATCAATTAAAATAAAAATTTGTCTCCAGTCTTCACAGTTCACAAATGAGTGAAATGACAATTAGTTTAAATCACAAGTTTATTCTAGAGTTTATAACTTAACTTATTAAGATCATAAGATGTCAACTTAAAAATATTAAATTAGTAAAATACTGCAATAGAACAGTTAGATTTGTCTTACTTCTCAAGGTGCCACAGCATAGCCTTTAGCTGTCTGGTGCCCTCCTGCCTCTTCTTCTGATCCTCCTGCTCAAGTCCCACTCTCCTCTATGTCCTGGGTGAACAGCTTGAGGAGTCCAGCTCCACGTCAGACAAAGAATATCTGACGTCCCCTGTGGGTGTATGGGTTTCTGGACGCAGATGGTGCAGGCGTGCTGGTTCTGTAGCTCACACTACTACAGCTACTATCCCCAGACACACTCCTGCCCTGTCGCTATCACTTCTTTTCACGTATTTGTCCATGTTTAGTGTAAACACTAAACAGTAAGCAATAGCAGTGAAACTTTGAAACGCGTTGCCGGGTGATGTGACTGTAAACATAAAACGTTGTTGATCTTGAGCTTGATGTCGCACGTTTGGTGTTTACCAGGCACCACAGATGCACGGATCTCGCCTTAGGAAATGATCAGCTGACAGCTAGTGGCAAATTGCCCGCCAAAACGCGTGAAAGTTATTCTGTGGACTGTTTTTTCGTCCGTTTCGTTTTTTTTTTTTTCATCATAGAAAAATATCAGGTACGGAAGTACGGACCCAAAATTTCGCAGGTCCGTACCTGCTACTTCCGTACCTTGAAAAACTTTCCGTACCTCCGGACTTCCGGACCTATTTGGAAGTCCGTAGGTACGGAGGTACGGAGGTACGGACAGAGGTACGGAAGTGCACCAGCTCTGGATATATATATATATATATATATATATATTATATATATATATATATATATATATATATATATATATATATATATATACGTATATATATATATATATTTGGAAATTATCCACCACCACCCTACTCAATTGGTAGAGTGGTGGTTTGCCTCCTACCCCCTTGTAAGGGAGGTATTGTTCGTTCATCATAGGGGGAGCGTAGGAATGTGTATATATAATTATACTGGTAATGGGTATTAGTTAGGCTAATTTAACCCGGGAACTGCGGGAGCAAACATTTTTTTAGTGCCACCAGTCCAGGATGTGAGTAAAACAGTGACCATTACATAATTGGATGAAAATCACATCAACGTCAAGGTAGTAAAATTCTGCATCCGGCAATATATCTATTTTAACCCAAAATGTATGGAGTTGTGGTGTATGTTGGTCGAGAGTTGAAATATCTGGTGCGAATGGCGCCAAACCGCTGGCGAGAGAGTGCTGAGGTGAGATCAGGGGTTCCACTCCTCGGGATTTTTCCCAAGATTTTGAGGGGATTACTCAATTATTTCTCCCGAAGTTATTTCAAGGTAAGCATAGGTACTAGGGTACGCCGTATAACAAAAATTCTTTTTCTCAACTTTGGCATGCCAATTTCCTATGTAAAATGGAATTCTAAGACGATTTTATCTCATTCCATTTTTGCATTTGAGCAATTCTTACTATGCAAAATCACACTTTTATATTGCACCCTTATCGAATAATGCTTAAATGAGTACGTAGTGTCCGGTTGGTCCTGTTTATTGCATCATGCACCCTATGAGTTCCAAATGACTAGCGTGGTAAGCTCTTTCTGACCCAGTTGGTTCATCAGCACTACATCACAGTGTCACAGCCTCTACGTTGGCCTAGAACGTGTCCATCATGTCCCTTCTTAGACCTGAAGCAGGGCATGGTCTCCCGGTGGTGGGCCGAGCCCGGAAATGAACCCGTCTCTGGCCTGCTGCCCCAGCCGGCATTCACCTGTTCACTGTCCGGGGATCAGATCTAGGAGATCCTGGTCAACCCGTATGAGGTTCCGGAGTTTCCTATCCACACTCGAGCACCGAAAGAGTCGTAAAAGCAGGTGACAGAGGCTGCGGCCCAGCAGTGGTGGGGCAGCAGGCCAGGGGACGGTACTTGTATCTATAGGTGAAAGTCCGTTTTCTGTGATGGTAACCCTCATTTTTTAGGCTCATGCTGCCCACCTGGTGTTTCCTCCGCCCGCACTTGAAGTCGCAATCGAAAGAACAAGAATGTACATGCGGGGTTTCCTCGGTCACTCTACGATGGATTTGTAGTTGTTCCTTGGTGGGATAAAGTCCTCGGGACCTGGGGATCCTAAAGTCACTCGGGACCTTGTGCTCCCCCCCCAGCTCCCTCTTGTCGATCGCGTTAAAGATGGCCGGAAAAAATTGTCTCAGCAGGATTCGAACTCGGAACATCGAGCTCACCACTCCCAAACACCCTAAACCACTCGGCTACCCCCTTTCCCCTCTAGCAAGTTTAGAAGAGCAGTGAACATGAATAGAACGGTAGAAGATAGCAAGAGAAGCGACATTGCGGCGGTTATTTAAAGATTAAAGACAGTCAGTCAGAGAAGGGGAGTTGATGATCAAAAAGCTTTCGACTCAACCCTGTTTAGGAGAGGCTTTATGAGTGGATCCACCCCAAACATGAGAGGCATACTCCAATTACTCCATACATGGGCGAATAAGGCTTCTGTACTGAGCAAGTAACTGGGAGGGAGATAAAAATGGACGCAGACGCCACAGGACACCTAACTTCATAGAAGCTGTTTTAGGAAGAGATGAGATTGTAGATATGTAAAGGATTGTCCTAGAATATTCAATGTAGTAGAGGGAGACAGTTGAGTGTCGTTAAAGAAGAGGGGATAGTTGTCTGGAAGGATATGGCGAGTATGTTTGAGTCGACCTGTCGTCTCCGTGAAGTGAGGTTGTGCTTTGGTTTAGCTCTCAGGAATAGAATGGCTACGTCTGTGATGGGGAGTGTTGTGGAGGCGGAGAGTGAAGTGGTGTTGTGTGTTGGTGCTGGGGTTGAGAGTGGTAGTGTGGTAGGAGTGAAGGAGGCTGAGGTTAAGGGAGGTAGAAGGGTCGAGGGAGAGTGTAGTGAAGGGTGTGGTGCGGCGCTTAAAACTATTCTGGAGGCGATCGAAGACCTGAAAAGGAGCTTTGCAAGTGAAGTGAACGAATTGAAAAGCGTTGTGAAGAAGCAGGAAATAGAGATACGTTCTCTTAAGTGTGGAGGTGAAGGTCCAAGTGGAGCGAGTGGAGGGGCACATGCGAGTATGTGCCTGTAGGGGTACCAGAGCGAGATGTGACTCAAGCGACTACTAAGGTTCCTAGTAAGTCACCAGGGATTGGTGTTTGGAAGGTAGTTGATCATGGAGCCCGCCCGCAGGAGAAAAAGGTAAACAATGACCATCTTTTGTGCACGAACTCATTTCAGGTACTCTCGGGGCTGCAAGAGGATGATACGGAGGTTAGGAAGGTAGACGATACATCATTACCCGAAGGTAAAATCTTGGTTGTTGGTGAAAGTCAGGTTAGGCATCTTGACAGCAGGTTCTGTGACAGAGAGGGGATGCGCATGAAGTCGGTGAGTTACCCAGGGAAGGGGATAGGTTATGTTAGTTACAAGATAGTTGAGTGCATGGCGGACCAAGGGAAAAAGCCCATCGTCTGCCTGAGCGCTGGGGGAAATGATGTTGAGTATGTAAGAAGTGAGGAATTGCTACGGCGGTTCAAGGAAGCTGTAGGTAAAGTTAGGGACAGGGGTGGGTTCCCTGTGGTGTGTGGTGTCCTTCCAAGACGCTTTGTTGACGACATGTGGTACTCCAGGGCTATTGCGGTGAATTGCCGGCTGGCACTTTATTGCAAAGCCAATGGTTGGGCCTTTGTCGACAGCTGGGACCTCTTTTTCGGGCATAACAGCCTCTACCGCAGGGACGGAGTGCACTTTTCTAGGAAAGGAGTTCAGATCTTGTCTGAATCCCTTGAAAGGGAGGTAGATGCACTGCAGGCTTTTTTAAGATAGAGAACCGGGGTTTAGACACGGGGGTCGGGGTAAAGGAAACTTGCGACACTAGGAGGAGTTTCAGAAGGCAGGGAACTAAAGTGATTCGTAAGAAGAGAGAGAGGAGGGGTTTAGTTAAAGATAAAGGGAAAATTGACAAAAAAAAGAGGATTTGCTTGAAGGTTTACTATACAAACTGTAGAAGTATTTAAAAAAAGATAGATTTCCTGAGAGGAATAAATAGTGTAGAGGATTTTGATATAATAGCATTAACAGAAACATGGTTGGATATGTCAGGAAAGGTATTCGATCCGGAAGTCGAGATAGCTGGGTATAAGTTATTTCACAAGGACAGAGTAGGCAGACGAGGAGGAGGAGTTGCTCTTTATGCAAGAGATGCATTGCAGTGTTGTGTTAACAATGTTATAAAAACAGATGACAGCATAGAGTCTATATGGGTAGAGGTTACGGAGGGAACTGAGAAAATGATTTTGGGTGTAGTGTATAGGCCTCCAAACTTATGTAAAGAGGATTCAGCTCCTATATGGGAAGAAATAAACAAGGCCTGCAGATATAATCGATTATGCGTGGTGGGAGATTTTAATCTTAGGAATATAGACTGGGATTTAATCACAGGTGACAGCGATGCAGATGAATTGTTAAATATAATCCAGGATAACTTCCTAAGTCAAGCAATCAAGGAGCCTACTAGAGGAGATAATATTCTAGATCTGACAAATAGAGACGATTTAGTTACAAATGTGGAGGTCGGGGGGAATTTAGATAATAGCGACCATTATGAGATCAGATTTAGCTTAAAATGGGAAGTTGGAAAATTAAGTGGCAATAGGCATCGAATACCTAATTTTAGAAAGGCCAATTATGCGGGATTAAGAAGACACCTGGAGGTTATTAATAAGAGGTGTGGGATGAAGGAGCAGAAAGTTTCCCAGGACAGGGCGATGACAGCTGGAAAGGGCAATTATGAAGGATTAGGAAGGCACCTGGAGGTAATTGGCGCGGTCAGATATGGTAGTGAGGTCGAGGCTGAGGAGATAATTAGAGCGGTTAGACAGGGAAGTGAGGTCAGGGCTGAGGAGGTAATTAGAGAGGTTAGAAGGGGAAGTGAGGTCGGAGCCGAGGAGGATTATACCTCATTTGTAAGGAATATAATTGACGGACAGAAAAGATATATTCCTTATAGGGAAATAAGGTCCAGAAAGAGTGATCCAAAATGGATGACCACCAAGTTAAAACACAACATTGGAGTAAAAAGAAACATTTATTTAAGGTTCAAGGCAGGATTGGTAAACAAAGAACAGTATAACGTGATGGCGAGGACAGTGAAGAAATTAACTCGAGTTGCTAAGAACAATTATGAGATTAAAGTAGCAGAACAGGCGAACAGGGAAACAAAGGGGTTCTATCAGGTTTATAAAACAAAGACAAGGGAATTAGTTGGGCCGTTAAGGTCAGGACAGGGTGAGGTCTTAAATACGGATGAGGATATGTGTAGGAGTCTAAAATGATTTATTTTCTTAAGTGTTTTTACGGAGGAGGATACACAGACGATACCTGATAGTGAACAGATGTCAAAGGAAGACGATTGAGGAGAAACTCAAAGATATTGTGATAACTAGGAAATGGTGGAGGAGGGTATAGAAAAAATGAAAACATTTAAATCGCCAGGACCAGATGAAGTGTATCCCAGGGTATTAAAGGAATGCAAGGAGGTTGTTAGTGAGTCGTTAGTGCACATTTTTTAGGAAATCGGTTGAGATAGGCGATGTGCCATTATTGTGGAGGAAAGGAAATGTTGTTCCCATATTTAAGAAGGGAGACAGAGGACTAAAGTCAAATTATCGACCCGAAAGTCTAACATCAGTGGTGGGTAAATTATTGGAATCTATTATTGCAAAAACATTAGAGAAACACTTAGATAAACATAGTTTGATCAATGATTCACAACATGGATTCACCAAGGGTAGGTCATGTCTCACCAATTTATTGAGTTTTTATAGGAAAGTTTATGAGACGGCAGATAATGATAAGGATTATGATATAATATATCTGGACTTTAGTAAGGCATTTGACAAAGTACCACACGAGCGACTCTTAAATAAGGTTAGGGCTCATGGTATAGATGGGAAGGTTCTTCATTGGATCAGAGCTTGGCTAAGTAATAGGCAACAAAGGGTTACAATTAATGGTTCCAAATCTGAATGGGGACTGGTGACAAGTGGAGTTCCACAAGGGTCTGTTTTGGGCCCATTACTATTTTTGATTTACATCAACGACTTGGATAGTGGGATTAGCAGTGATATCAGCAAGTTGTGATGATACTAAGTTAGGTAGGATTATTGGATCACAGTCTGACGTAAACATATTGCAGGGAGACTTAGATACACTTAACGAGTGGGCAGTCAGATGGCAGATGGAATTTAATATGGATAAATGTAGCGTTATGAATGTTGGTAGAAAAAACCCTGGTAATAGATACACCATAAGCAATGTATCGCTGAAAAGATCAGAAGGTGAAAAAGATCTTAGAGTGAGGGTGAGCCCAAACCTCCGACCTAGGAAACAATGTATTGAGGCCAGAAATAGAGCTAATAGAGTATTTGGATTCATTACCAGAAGTGTTAAAAGTAGAAGTGCGGAAGTTATTCTAAAGCTTTATCTGGCTCTAGTCAGGCCTCACCTAGGACTATGCAGTTCAGTTTTGGTCTCCATATTACAGGATGGATATAGTGTTGTTAAAAAGTGCAAGAGAAGGATGACCAAAATGATACAAGGGATGCGTAACTTTAGTTATGAGAGGAGATTGAAGTTATTAAAATTACACTCACTCGAGAGACGCAGAGTAAGGGCCGCATACTCGATAGAAGTTTTAAGTGGGATAAAGCGGATTAATAAAGAGGAGAGATATGGCAAAAGTTCTTTTTTTTGATAATTTTTTAAATAAAAATATATAGGCAGTTTAACAAGCGGCTATGCACCCCCCACGAAAGTAACAGGATCAAGCTGGAAAAGCGAGATTCCCCCCCCCCCCCCCTCATCTAAGGAAATTAGGAAAAACTTGAGTTCACAAATCAGGTGTGGTGAATTGAATGCGAATGGTCTGCAGCTAGACAGGTACCCCGGGTAGTAGTGACTGAGTACATTGGCGGGCCTTTACAAGGGGAGAGTGGCAATAGGTTCATATGCGTATGCCGGATGAAAGCAGTAGGAGTAGCGTAGTGATTAGGTGACAGGCAACTACCCACGTGTAGGCCCTAGACGGCCTCTTGATAGCTTCCATTAATTTCTCTTCGTGTCTCTTATCGATTCTTCATGATAGACAGGTGAGAAAAATTGCGTATATGAAGAAAGCACAAGGTTGCCTATCTTGCGCCCCCAAAATAATAATTGCAAGATACAGAAGTAAGGCGCTCTGCTAGGCCATCTCACGTAGTTAATTACTTCAGGTCTCTGTTGAAAGTTGATAGAAGTTGGACGCTATAATGAATTGACGTTCGAAAGAATGCAGGGTAGAGAATTACGTCAGCGTAGAGAGGAATAGGGCCATGAGAGATTGAGGACTAATAGAAGATCAATTAACCCTAAGATAAGGAACCTTCTAGCATACATCCTATAGATAGTCAGGTAACCCTGAGGTATGGAAATCAACCCCAGGAAAGGCGAAAAAAAATTATTAGGAAAAATAGAAGTAATTGCTACATTTATTATCGAGTAAAAAAATACACACGAATAACTCTTCAACTTATTAAGTTTGTACCTAATACATGACAACTTTGTATGAAATGTGTATTCGAAGTATTTTATTAATCATAAATTAATCGAAAAACTTTTTGCAGAAAAAATCTATTTAACAAAAAAAATTAGCTTATACTATTGTGAAAGGACCTGGCATAACATGTCTCATACCCTTTAGTGCACAGACAGACGGATAGAAGATCAGAAAATAATGAAAAAACGCTTCTCATCATACCATATAATCAATCACAATATTTAGCTCAAACTCTAACTAAGGAATTAGCTGATCATGCCATAAATAGTAACCAAGGTGAGTAGTTTCTCCACCCCACAGCGACCACATTTGCGGGCCCCCCAATATTCGCCCCTTAGCCTAGTGGAGAGCCGCACCTTGACATACCCTCCTCTCAGAGGAAGTACTCACAACACTGCTAAGTCTACGAGTAGAAATGCACGGCGTACGCCTGCAGCATGAGCGCTGTGTCTCTGACAAGCTGAAAAACTTAGTTTCGCCTTGCTGGGCAGTGGAAAAACCCCAGCCGTTACCTGATACATAAGGCTTAATGAATAATAGAAGCAAAGTAGAAGTGTCGAGATAGAATATTTACGCAGAAACCTAAAAATAGCCCACCAATCCATTGCATAAGACTTAGCTAGAACAAAATAACCACGTCTCCTACACTAAGTGCAAATAAAACGCGTATATGAAAGGAAACTTCAGATGAAGCCGTCGCCAGGTGTAGAAGGATTAGAAAACCGAAATAAGGGTATAGTAAAGCACATAGAGGAAATGTGCCAGACTCATATCAAAAGCTCTTTGATATGTCAAGGGGCAACAACACAATACAATTATCTGACTGAAAGTCGACTATAAGAGGAATGCCAGATTCAGTATGAAAATTAGCAAGATCGCAGTATATCGGCCTCTATCACGGAAATCGTACGGATGATGCAGAATCTGTGAAAGATAGATTGTTAAACCCCTTCATGCCCCAGATTTTACTTTGCTATAGTACGAAATGACAAATCTATAATGTATGTTAGCCATACAATTACGAAACGTAAGCTCAAATATACCAAAGTTAGCTAGGATGAGACAACGATAAACAGCGCTCAATCCACTTAAACACATATAGTTATATCATGAAAATTGTACTTTAAGGGCGCTACCACCCACCATTACACAATGCCAAATAATATACGTATTTTTAATGGCAGCGCATCAAAGGGTTAAGATTCTATACTTATCTAAGATATAAGATTCAAAAGCCTTATAAGAAAGCCAGCGACGTGTCAAGACATATAGTCACGGTAGTTCTGAAGGATAAGAATTTTTTAGCAAACTTCAAGCACAGAAGGAAAAGTCGCCGGCAAGATAGAGCACAAAGACGGAAATATATTCGACCAGGCAGAGTGCCAAGCACAGTATATCAAAATCTAGTTTCTTTAATATATGTCAACTATTCTAACTGCCAATTATACCCTATAATTATCATATAGTCGTCGAATTCCCATCGCACTACTGTATGCTGCCCTATAAAGACTTCATTTTGCCCTCCTTTAGGAATTACATTTGGCCCAAAATTTTGCCCTTGAAACCTGCCTTCTATCACAGCTTCAGGAGTACAGCTTCTATGAACTAACCAAAGAAGACTAGGCGTCAATATTTTCTACAATATTAATGACGTCATATCCAATAAAACTATACATTGTTGCCCATAGCCGATGTACTGGACAATGAAGCTAATATTCATCACGGCGCACAAGTCAATTGCGATCGGACCGACTCAGGCCAACGGAATACGAAGCCACTCATAATGCCCACTGAGAGTGCTGAATGCAGCAGCTACTCCTTGTATTGGATTTAGGTGCCATTGACACTTGCCCATAGCCACTAAGTAAGTCTAGGCTATGAATATTTTATTACCCTGTCCCAATGACACTCATACATCTTTTAGGACAGGTAGAGGATACCTATCATATTCAGTAAACTTCATTCACTAAACTGTCCGTCAGTATTAGGAACCAGGAACTAGGTGAATTCCGGGGTGATCTATATTTTTTTTATAACACCCTCATTAGTGGGTTCTGATTACATAAGACAGTCGGTTGGTTTTGAGCAGACTATACCTGAAGCCTTGTTTCAGATTTTTTTTTTTTTTTTTTTTTTTTTTTTTTTTTTTAACATCACAAGGAAATGGCCAAGGGCAGAACAAAAATGGGTAACACAAAGCCCGCTTAGTTGCCAGACCCTGTAAAGAAGACAGTAAGAGAATAAAATAAAAAGAGAAGTGAGCAATTTAGTTCGGGAGGTGTCTTGTTACTCTTCTTTTGAAAAGATGTAAGTCATAGGAAAGTGGAAAAATAGAAACAGGTAGAGAATTCCAGAGTTTACCAGTGAAACGGATGAAAGAGTAAAGATACTGATTAACTCTTGCATTAGGAAGATGGACAGAATAGGGATGAGAATGAGTAGAAAGTCTTGTGCAGCGAGGCCGCGGGAGGGGGAAAGGCATGCAGTTAGCTAATTCAGAAGAGCAGTGAGCATGAAAATAACGGTTAGAAGAGAGCAAGAGAAGCAACATTGCGGCAGTGATTAAAGATTGAAGACAGTCAGTCAGAGGAGGGGAGTTGATGAGACGAAAAGCTTTTGATTCAACCCTGTTTAGGAGAGCTGTATGAGTGGATCCTCCCCAAACATGTGAGACATACTCCATACATGGGCCGATAAGGCCCCTGTAGAGAGCAAGCAATTGGGAGGGAGAAAAAAAAGGACGCAGACGCCACAGGACACCTAACTTCCTAGAAGCTGTTTTAGCAAGAGATGAGATGTGAGATTTCCAGTTCAGATTTTGATTAAAGGATAGTCCACGAATGTTCATTGTAGAAGAAGGAGACAGTTGAGTGTGATTGAAGAAGAGGGGATAGTTATCTGGAAGGTTTTGCTGAGTAGATAGGTGAAGAAATTGGGTTTTTGAGGCATTGAACAAAACAAGGTTTGCTTTGCCCCAATTAGAAATTATAGAAAGATCAGAAGTTAGGCGCTCGGTGGCATCTCTCCGTGAATCACTTAGTTCCTGTTGAGTTGGACGTCTGATAAACGACGTTGAAAAATGCAGGGTAGAATCATCAGCGTAGGAGTGGATAGGGCTTTGAGTTAGACTTAGAAGATCATTAATGAATAATAGAAAGAGAGGTGGTGATAGGACAGAACTCTGGGGAACACACTATTGATAGATTTAGGAGAAAAACAATGTCCGTCTAATGTAGCTGCAATAGAACGGTTTGAAAGGAAACTTAAGATAAAGGTACAGAGAGAAGGATAGAAACCGAATGAGGGTAGTTTGGAAATTAAAGATTTGTGCCAGACTCTATCAAAAGCTTTTGATATGTCAAGGGCAACAGCAAAAGTTTCACCGAAACCCCTAAAGGAGGATGACCAAGATTCAGTTAGGAAAGCTAGAAGATCGCCAGTAGATCGCCCTTTACGGAAACCGTACTGACGATCAGATAGAAGATTGTGAGCAGATAGATGCTTAAGAATCTTCTTATTAAGTATAGATTCAAAAACTTTAGAAAGGCAGGAAGTCAAAGCTATAGGACGGTAGTTTGAAGATTAGAACATAAGCCTTCCGAGGATCTAGGCCAGAGAGGCAAGAAAACATCATCGAAGGATCTTAATGACAGGCATAATATAGTCATGAGGGTGGAGGAGAAGGAGGAACAAGCCCTTCATCAACCAGAGCGGAAGTTTTAGCAAAGATTTGAGCGAAGAGTTCAGCTTTAGAAGTAGATGAGACAGCTGTGGAGCCATCTGGGTGAAGCATAGGAGGGAAAGATGAAGAAGAAAAATTGTTAGAGATGTTATTAGCTAGATGCCAGAAGTCACGAGAGAATTTGATTCAGAAAGATTTGACATTTTCTATGAATGAAAGAGTTGTTGGTAAGTTGAAGTAAAGATTTGCATGATTACGGGCAGAAATATAAAGGGCATGGTATCACGAGATGGATGCTTACGGTACCGTTTGTGAGCCACCTCTCTATCTCGGACAGCATGAGAACAAGCAGAGTTAAACCAAGGTTGACGGCTTTAGGATTAGAGAAAGTGTGTGGAATGTACGCCTCCATGCCAGAGACTATGACCTCAGTTTATGCGCTCTGCACAAAGAGATGGGTCTTTGACATGGAAGCAGTAATCATTCCATGGAAAATCAGAGTAGTACTGCCTTAGGTCTTCCCACTTAGCTGAGTTGAAGTGCCAGAAGCACCTCCGCTTAGGTGGGTCCCGGGACGGTACCGGAGCGATAGGACAGGTTAAAGTAATAAGATTGTGATCGAAGGAACCCAGCGGAGAGAATAGTTTTACAGAGTAAGCAGAAGGGTTAGTAGTTAGGAAAGATCAAGATATTGAGCGTGTCTCCAAGGCGGTCAGGAATACGGGTAGGGTGCTGCACCAGCTGCTCTAGGTCTTGGAGGATAGAAAAGTTGTAGGCTTGTTCACCAGGTTGGTCAGTGAAAGAAGATGATAGCCAAAGCTGGTGGTGAACATTGAAGTCCCCAAGAATGGAAATTTCAGCTAAAGGAAAATTAGATGAGTTGTGCTCCACTTTTGATGTTAAATAGTCGAAGAATTTTACATAATCAGAGGAGTTAGGTGAGAGATATACAGCACAGATAAATTTAGTAAAAGAGTGACATTGAAGTCGAAGCCAGATGGTAGAAAATTCGGAAGATTCAAGGCCGTGGGCACGAGAGCAAGTGATGTCATTGCGCACATATACGCAACAGCCACCTTTGGATTTAAAATGAGAATAGAGACAGTAAGAGGAGACAGAAAAAGGTCTGCTGTCAGTGCTCACAGACAACTGAGTTCGGTGAGAAAAGAAGATGAGGTTTAGAGGAGGAGAGATGATGTTCAACAGAGATAAAGTTAGATCTAAGGCCGCGAAGGTTGCAGAAGTTTAAGGAGAGAAGGCTAGAAGAAATATCAAGACACCTCGAGTCGACATCTTGAAGACTGTCCGACCTGGGGATATTTATATTTATATTTGGTTGTGCCCCTTGTACAAATCCTAAGTTGAAGCCCTGAAAAACAGGTACGGGTTGTACATCAGAAAGATCTATCTCACCTTCATTACTAATTTCATCTTGGGAAGCAAGGCGCCTGGGTTGATACATCGCCCGAAAGCTTTTCCTTTGAAATATTACTGTATTATTATATGCGTGTATCACCATCCGATTTGCCTTCATGGACGTCAATCCCAGTAAACCGTCAGCGGGAACATGAATTGGACGCCACGTAACAATCCAAACGAATAGTAGGTGTCCCTTACCAGGTTAATGGGGAGGCAAACACTCCCAATGTGTTGAAAGGATCACTAATAACTCCCATTAACCCGGGAACTGCGGGAGCAAAAATTTGTTTAGTGCCACCAGTGCGGGGATGTGAGTAAAACAGTGACCATTACAGAATTAAATGCAAATTACATCAACGTTAAGGTAGTAAAAATCCGCATCCGGAAATATATCTAATTTTAAGCCAAACGTATGGGGTTGTGGTGTGGTAGTTAGTGGTCGGGAGTTAAAATATCTGGCGCAAATGGCACCAAACCGCTAGCGAGAGACTGCTGAGGTAGGGTGAGGGATGCCGCTCCTTGGGATTTTTCCCAAAATTTTGAGGGGATTATTCAAGTATTTCTCCAGTAGTTTATCTCAAGTTAAGCACACGTACCGTTGTACCGTACCTTGAGATAAACTACTGGAGAAATACTTGAATAATCCCTCCAAAAATCCCAAAATAGACAAAAAAAATCTTAACGGCAGGACCTAAATCCCAAGATCTTGGGAATACTTAATTAATATATCACTCCCAAGGAGTGGTATATCTCTGCGTACAGCGTAGTTAAGCAGATGGCAGTGTGTTTTATCGAGGGCTGACATCAAGGCGTATATGTGACACAGTTTGTAGACTTCTACGAATGTTGGCGCGGTTTTGGTATGCAATTGAAAATTGCACTTCCGGAAGGCTTGCGCAGTCGCTCAGCAGAGCCTTCCGGAAGGCTTGCCGCAGCCCACGTTTAAATTATTATCATTTGGCGTGAGGGGCCATAGGCTACCACGTGATGCACGTTTTAGTGCAAGATAAATCTCTTCAGACAATACATTAGCAGCAGCGCCTATGTCCACATGCAAAAATATGCTTACGATGAACATATGCTTAGTTGATACAAGCCATTGTTTTTGTTTGATTGCGGCGGCAATCAGATGGATAATTTCCGCTATCATCCGGCCACATGTAGTATTGTCACTTTCGCTATCCCATTTAAAATGTTTGGTTTTCACGGGGCGCGAGGCTTCCCTCTGCTAAGTGCTTCAGGTCCACGGACTGCATAATTATTGTAATTAAAATCTACTACAGAGAGGCAGTCATCAGTGGAATGACCAAAGTATTCATGTATAGGACAGTAATGAATTTTACTGGTCGAACCACGGGGTAGAATTACATTCCAGTGGCGGCATTTACCAAATATCGTGGTTATCGCTGACGAACACGTCTCATTTGGCCGATTTATTAAATTATTGGGCGAATTTACTGGTATTCCATGTGTTCAGGTGTTTAGGAGCTACCAGTGCTTCGGCGTCGATTCCTTAAATGTTGGCAAAAACACCGGACTATTAAATGACATTCACTGTGACAATAGACATGTTAGTATAGGCATCTCAGGGACATAAAACTGCAAAAAGATTCCACATATTATTACTGCCACTAACAGGTTGAGCAACAAGTTACATTTAACTTAGAGGCTGCCATGCGTTCATCGAGTCCTTTTCTTTCAAAGTTTAGTTTTAAGCTTAATGGACAAATTCATGTAGTGCATCTTTTAGTGGGTGTACTCAATAGAAAGAGTGCTTTTTTCGAACTGTCCCCTTATTAACAGCATGTAAGCGAAAAAATTATTAAACATTTGTTTGTTGTTAGAGAAAATATAATAAGACATGAGAACAATAAGAAAATAAGGAAGCTACAAGAGGCCGCGAGGCACACGTGGTAGTTTCCTGTAGGCCTACACGTGGTAGTTCCTTAGGCCTAAACGTGGTAGTTCCTGTACTCTTAGGTCCACCCAAGGACTACTGGCATACTCGGACGTGCTACTCAGTTGGGCTATTTCCAGTGGGAGGCCAATTCCGCGATTCTGACATTTTCGAACATCCACTCCCATATCCCTTCCTAGGTTTACAGTAAAAGATCTACTGGGTATCTTCGTAATGTTTGTTCTATTAATATTATCAAATAAAAAAACGGTAAAAACACAAAGATATAGCCATATGAGACTCTGACGAAATATGCATGAACATAATTCACCCCTCTAAACTCTTGCCATATACTATTTTGCGAGAAAACGTTTATAAATAAAAGTATTACCAATCTAAACGGCATTAATTAGCTTTTCATGATATATTTCGTTTCTGATGAAGTAATCTAGACCATGCATACAATATACGTCAACTTAATAAATAGCCATATCAATTTCTGGAAACATTAACCGATGGATGATGTATTTATTAGTTAACTTCTACTTTATGCATGGTTACTAATTCATTTATCAGAAACAAAAAATCTCATTGAAAAGCGACATGAAATTCGCTTCTATGAATATGCTTCATGTAAAACTTTTTCTCGCAAAAAATATTATCATGGCGAAAGAGTTAATGTGAGTATAAGTTCATGCATATACTTCAGTTTCATAATGTCCCTTTTTTAGTTGGTTTTACTGTTTTTATTTAATAATATTATAGAAACAAACATTACAAAGATAAACAGTGGATATTTATACTGATAAAAAATGTCTACAGTATTTATGGACCACTTTTAACTTGCCGCATCCGATTGATGATATATTTTTTTAATTACCGCTATTATGCATGGTGTTAATTCATTTATCAGTGAAAACCACAATATATCAATGGAAAGCTAAATGAATTCAGCTTATATTGATATGGCTCCATGTTAAATGTTGTCCGCAAAAATATTAAATGGCGAAGACTTTAAATGGATTATTAAGTTTATGCATATTTATGTCCGAGTATCATAATGTGTCAATTCTTTAAGGGTGTTTTACTGTTGTTTTATTGAGATATTATAGAAACAAACATTTAAGAGATAAACAATATATCATTTATACTGATACCAAAGGAACGGTTATGAGAGTGAGGTTCGAAAACTTTTTTACCTTGCCGATCGGCCTCCCTCGGTCATATTGCGGGTGGCGCGGAGCGCGAGTTAGCAAGTCCAGTATTACAGTAGCTTTGGTCTACCCATTTTCCTTTGATATTGGGTGAAGTCTGCAGCTTTGGTTTTCCTGGGTTCTACTAATCCAAGGCGGCGGCGCTCCATGTAAATCTGGGGAGGCTGGTGCGGAGTGGTTAGGCGTCTCCGACTGCGTTATCGGTGACCGAGTTCGATCCCCGAAGAAAACCAAAACCTTCTGCACCGTCGAGTGGCCTAAGAACACCACATGCCCTTGCCATCAACTCTACCTTCGATTGCGAGTGCATCGGAGGCACAGGGGGGCGGTATGAGCCTTACAGGCGTCACTATAAAAACCTGCCTGGCGCCACCAACGGGCGAGGGGAATAACCATCCACACAGACCTCAAGTGAACCTCCAGAGCCTACCCATCCGAGCCCTGGGCCACCATTGCCTACAGGGCGCTATAGGCCACAAATGTAAATAAAAAAAAAAAAAAAAAAAAAAATCTATCTACAGGCAGAGTTTATTTCCTTCACCAGACTATGTTCACATTTATCGCCGACAAATTCTAGAAAGTTGGTACGAAAACTGTCATAGTCTTTATTTTCCATGGTACCGTGGAAAACACTGCCATGCATCAAATGAGTCTCAATCAAAATGGTCTCAAATAAAAATCCTCGTGAACATGTTTGCAACGCGAAGCGAACGAAGGATATTTTAATCCCTCTGTACTGCTGTTGACTGTGGTTTATATACTTGATGTTATTGTAATGCTTTATAGGGTTACGCTGCCACCACCCCTTGTTTATGGTCAGAGAAACAATTCACTATAAGGGAAGACAAGTTATTTCCTCATCACAAAACTGACTTACCATTGACAACAAATGTTGAATAACACAAAATGCAAAATAATGTTTCAACATTGGTCGATGAAGTTTGTTAGTTGCTTACTTGCTGAGGATTTTGACCATCAAGAAAAATACGAATCACGTAACTTGATATGTTAAATCCTACCCATATATTATATTCTATATTATATATATATATATATAGATATATATATATATTTGCATATATATATTATATATATATATATAATATATTATATATATATATATATATATTATAACTATATTATATATATATATATATATATATATATATATATATATATATATATATATATATATATATAAGTCGGTATATTTGTAGGAGACTTATCTGGGCTTGAGTTAAATATGTACGTCCAGTTTTTGTACACATTTATATAAAGTCATTAAGGAGCGTAGAGAATTACAACCAGTACAATGAAATGTCTTGACACAGCCAGGGAGTGCCTTGGAACCTTTCGTGCGGATGAATTTTTGTAGTGGTGTGTCCCGAGGCTTTCTGTCTTCGTTCCCGTCTCGATCGCTCTCGCTCCGTTACAAGGGTCGTTGAACCTATCTTATTGCTGATCAGCTAGGCATTTGTCCTGTGACATACTTGGCTCGAGCTATCACATAGGCGCAAGCTGTACATGGCTCCCACAGAGGACATAGCAGGAAAGATATACGTATAATTATATATAATAACACATATATATCATTATATGTTTAAGATGTTTCTAAAAATATACAGCTTATTGTGATTTACGTATATGAAAATATACCTGTATGGACGTTATAATACGTGGGACACTTGTTAAATAATAATTGTATTCCATGTAATAGTTCAGCAAGTTAGTATATATGATTAGAAGTAAAACTGAATGACATTCGCTCGGGCGCTATATAATTTGTCCGCAAATTCGGCACATAAGAATTAGCCTAGGGAATAACAAGTGGTAAAATTAACTGTATATAACTAACTACTAGGGCTATACTACATAACTACTAACTCTAACTAAAGGCTATAAATATACGTATAATATACACATAATAAACTCTAAAGTTCCAAAGGCTTAAATCCTATTGCCGAAAAGTGCGTAAAATATGGCTAAATACATCAGAAAAAAAATTTCCACGAAGAATTCGGCGGGCCCAGAGATGGAAGGTCGGGCGCTGAATTCCAACGTATCATGAGGAGATTGTTACAAATGCTAATGTGGAAAAACAAATGAATTACATGTGTGCAAACTTCAAAGAACATGACATGGCCGAGTAAAATATATATTGGATGTCTTCTGCTCTAGAAGAGTGTAAGGTAGTCTTTGTCTTGCCCAATACAATGAAATGTGGTGTTCCACATGTAGACCTTGGGTAAGGAGAGTTAAGTTTGCAGATACTTGGGCATCATTTCAACCCAGTGTGAACTGTATGGTTGAGCTAATGACTTCAGAAATTGTATAATCTTCCTATTGTGTCTTACTACCCATGCCGTGCTAATAGGGTAATAGCTAGTTATGTTACATTTGTTTATGTTGGAAAAGTTTGCAACTTCATGAAAATTGATTGTTAAATCGGTTTTTTTTTTACCATTGTCCGAGGAGCAATGTGGATGGTGTATGAATTTAAAGGAAAACTTCATCCGTCAAGTGTTTAGCAACTGTAGAGCCGTTTGTCTTCAGTGGGGACGAAAACTGAAAATCTAGAAAATGATCAAAATGGCACTAACAAGTATTGAGAAACCAGATTGGTTAGTGGGAGTTTAGCAATGGCTATGGCTATTGTCTCCAAGGTCCTTTAGGTGTAGATAAGGTAGCATAGGGCAGGTTTTCCAACTGAACCCTGTCGGCGCATGAGTGAATTTATCTAGTGTGCAAAATATCACCCGGCGAATGTATGGCCAAAAAGTATTATAAGCGTGCTTGGTGCAAAACACTCTATCTTCCCAGGGTGACCTGCAAGGCAAGAATCATGTAAAAGGGAAGAAAATCGTTGTATATGTGTAGAAGGTAACAATCAGCTGTGTAACATGCGTTTAGGTTCCTGTCCTGTCGTTAGATATGTATTCTCGCACCAAAAGGTTGTAATGTGGCTAAACTCAAGTAAGTGGGACAGGTAATTTTAGCAATTGTGTATCATCACCGCTCAAGTTAGTAAATGATGGGAGACAGAGGAATCATTCGCTGTTCCTCTCAATGTTGGGAATAGAGTATTTGGGTGTCATGGTTTGGTTCGCTTCAGGTGTTCACGGTGGCAAGCGCAACATTCGTGATAATGAATCAGCCACGGAAATTCACTTTGCCTGGCAGATACACAAATTTTGGGTGGAAGGTGTATTATATATATATGATATCTATATGTGTATATATTAATATTGTATATATATATATATATATATACTATATATAATATTATATTGTATTATATTATAATATATATACATATATATATATATATTATATATTATATATATACTATATATATAATATATATATATATATATATGTATATATATATGTAATATATATTCTATATATATATATATATATGTATATATGTATATTATTTATATATAATATATATTAGACCTATATATATATATATATATATCTATATATATAATATATATAATACTAGCGCAAAGCCGCCTCGGGCGGCATTTTTAGCTAGATCCGCGGAGGGCTATTGGTGGGGCCTCAGCCCCACCACCGTGTTTGGTGGGCCAAAGGCCCACCAAACACAGACTCTCCAGATAGCCTCTTCTAATTTCCTGAAATCATGGATGTAGAAAAGTATGTATTAACGCCACACCCATTCACATCATAGGCCCTTCTAACTTTCCTGAAAGCAAAGCCGCCCCGGGGCAGGACTTTTTGCTAGGCGAAGGCCCACAAACACAGGACTCTCCAGATAGACCCATTACCCACCACCTCGGCCCACCAAACAACAGGACTCTCCAGATAGCCCCTATTCTAACTTTCCTGAAAATGTAGTATTTCCCCCCAACCATTCATCACCAATTACCCATCCACCTCCCACCCACCACTAACCATTACCCATCCCACCACCAACACCCATTCACTACCATACCCATCACCCCCCACCTATTACCCATCACCCCCACCCATTACCATCACCACCCACCCATTCACTCACCCATTACCCATCCCACCACACACCCATTCACTCACCCCATTACCCATCACCACCACACCCATTCACTACCCATTAACCATCACCCCCCAACTATTTCCCTCCTCCATCACCCATCACCCCCACCCATCACTCACCCTCACCTCAAACCCATTACCCATCCCACACCCATTCAATCACCTATTACCCATCACCCTATAGCAAGTTTCCTCAATTCTCGCAACCACTTCTTGTTCTTCACAGTTCTCGCTAATAGGCTGCAAAAAAAAAAAAAAAACAAAGTGATTCGGATCACATCCATAAGTGGGCTTAAAGTAATCGTCCGACCCAATTTTTTATTGCCTTTTTTATATTATGTTGAATGTGCATTCAAACACCTACTCCACAAAAATAATGATTTCCAGGCTTATTCCGTAAAAAACACGACTTTTGTAAAAAACCGCGCGAAAAAAAAATCTTCCCCTCCAACAGGGCTAACGACTGTTATTGATTGGACGTCGAAACATGGGACGCCCGCAGACACTCTATGTCTGACAACCTGTCGGCAAAATGTTATGATGAGCGATTGTACTCGGTGTAAGACAGGAATCTGTCGCTGTTGACCGAACTCTTGCCCACACACACGCCTGCAACACACGCCTCCTTTCCACACACACGCCTGGCACCAACACCCTTCCTGCACACAACACACATACACACACAACAAACCAGTGGTGGAGGGCGTGTGTTGTGGGAAGGCAGGCGGTTTGCAGGCGTGTGTGTGGGAGGAGGCGTGTGTGCAGACGTGTGCTGTAAGAAGGGTGCGGTGTTGCAGAGGGTGTGTGGGAAGGAGGCGTTGTGGGCAGGCGTGTTGTGTGGGAAGGGTGTCGGTTGCAGGGCGTGTGTGTGGGAAGAAGCGGTGTGTGTGGAAAGGAGGCGTGTGGGCAGGCGTGTGTGGGGAAGGAGCGTTGTGCAGGTGTGTGTGTGGGAAGGCAGGCGTGTGAGGCGTCTGTGTGGGAAGAGTGTCGGTGTGCAGGCGTGTGTGTGGGAAGGAATTTGCGTGTCTGCATGCGTGTGTGTGGGGAAGGAGCGTGTGTGCAGGCGTCGGGTGTGGAAGGAGCGTGTATGCAAGCGTGTGTGTGGGAAGGAGGCGCGTGTGCAGGGGTGTGTGTGGGAAGGGTGTCGGTGTGTAGGCGTGTGTGTGTAGGAAGGAAGCGTGTGTGCAGGCATGTGTGGGGAAGGAGGCGTGGGCAGGCGTGTGTGTGGAAGGGTGTCGTGTGCAGGGCGTGTGTGTGGGACGGAGGCGTGTGTGCAGGCGTGAGTGTGGGACGGTGTCGGTGTGAAGGAGTGTGTGTGGGACGGAGAGTGTGGTGCAGGCGTGAGTGTGGGGAAGGGTGTCGGTGCAGCGTGTGTGTGGACTGGAGGGTGTGTGGCAGGCGTGCGCGTTGGGAAGGAGGCGTGTATGCAAGCGTGTGTGTGGGACGGAGGCATGGATGCAGGCGTGTGTGGGAAGGGTGTCGGTGTGCAGGCGTATGTGTGGGAAGGAAGCATGCTGACACCCATAAAGGATGCATGCCATGTGGCATATAGCAAAAAAAATCTATCAGAAACAACCAAAGTCTCAAGTACTATATTTATCTCTGTGTTTACGTGCCTTCTGATCAAGCGCGGGAAGAGGAGCCTCCTTCGCTACGTCACGGAGCCTGAGCTGAGCGTCGCAAAATCTTGAGTGGTTTTGAGAAACTCGGGGAATTTGCAGGTTGGATTGCGGATTATTTAAACACGGCTGACTGGATACAAAAAGGGACGACGTAGTTTGATAACCGTTAATGGCTATGATTGAGTGCATTAAATCAGGAATGATGAAAGGTCTGGACCATTACTTTAAAACCTTCCCCTGGTCAACTGATTCCAAAACTGTGACATATGATGGGATTCCGCCACAGGGGGCTGGCACCTATTCGCGGACAGACCGACAGACAGACAGACACACACACACACACACACTTTCGCCTTTATATTATATTTTTTTTTTTTATTTATATATATATATATATATAATATATATATATATTAATATATATATATATATATATAGTATTATTATAAATATATACATTATATATATAGATATATAATATATCTAATATATCTATATAATATATATATATATATATATATATAGATATATATATATTATATATATATATATATAACATTGTGTCAGTGTGACATGTGACATATATACATGTGTCAGTGTGACATGTGAGACATTTAGTACATGTGACAGTGCATCTGCATTCAATAAACACACAGCTGCGTAGGCATACTACATAGCCCAGGCCGGAGGTATCTGACCACACCTTCCTTATCATCACCCTCCCGCGCTTCTACCGTTGTCTTTTTCATTACTTTGGTATTTACTCTAACATACGCCAATATTGTGATGTATATCCTTACAAGAGCTTCTGATACAAGTTTATACACATAAAGAGTCTTTATGTGATTAAACTTGTATCAGGAAGGCTCTTGTCAGGAATATACATCACGAATATATGGCGTAGTCGAGTAAATACCCAAAGTCAAAGAAAAAGAAAACGGTAGAAGGCGGGAGGGTGGATGATAAGAAGGTTGGTGTCAGATTACTCACGGGCTGGGTCGGGCTATGTAGTATGCCTACGCAGCTGGTGTTGTATGAATGCAGAGCCACTGTCATGTATAAAGTCACATGTCACACTGGGACACATGTATATATGCCACATGTCCACACTGACCACATGTATATCTATATATTTAATATCTATTATATATATATATATATATATATATATATATATAGATCTATATATATATTATATATATATATATATATATATATATAATGTATATATATATATAATATAGATATATATATAATATGTAATATATTATATTTTTTCTATTTACCCCACTTCTTATATAATATATATATATAATAATAATATAAGCGGAAAAGTGTGTGTGTGTGTGTGGTCTGTATGTCTGTCGTCTTGTCGCGATAGGTGCCGCCCCTGTGGCGGAATACCATCATTATGTCACAGTTTGGAATCAGGTGACAGGGGAAAGGTTTTTAAAGAATGTCCAGACCATTTCATCATTCCTGATTTAATTGCAATCAAATCATAGCCATTAACGAGTATATCAAAAATACCGTCGTCACTGTTTGTATCCATTCAGCCGTTTTAAATAATCCGCAATCAAAACCTGCAAATTCCCCGAGTGGATCAAAACAACTCAAGATTTTGCAGAACGCTTCAGGCTCAGGCTCCGTGACGTAGCGAAAGGGAAGGCTCCTCTTCCGCGCTTGATCAGAGGCACGTCAAACACAGAGATTTAAATATAGGTACTTGAAGATATTTGGGGTGTTTCTGATAGATTTTTTTTGCTATATGCACAGGCAGCATCCTTTATGGGAGCAGCATGCTTCCTTCTCCCAACATACGCCTGCACACCGTACACCCTTCCACACACGCCCTGCACACATGCCTCCTTCCCAACCACACACGCTTGCATACACGCCTCTTCCCACACACCAACGCCTGCACAACGCATCCGTCCCACACACACGCTGCACACGACACCCTTCCACACACTCACGCCTGCACACACGCCTCCGTCCCACACACACGCCTTCACACGACACCCGCCCCACACTCACGCCCCTGCACACACGCCTCCGTCCCACACACACGCACTGCACACCGACACCCTTCCCACACCACACGAATGCACACACGCTCCTTCCCCCCACACATGACTGCACACACGCTTCCTTCCTACACACACGCCTACACACCGACACCCTTCCCCACACACACCCCTGCACACGCGCCTCCTTCCCACACACACGCTTGCATACACGCCTCCTTCCCACCACACCACGCCTGCACACATGCCTCCTTCCACACACCACGCCTGCAGACACGCTTCCTTCCACACACACGCCTGCACACCCGGACACCCTTCCCAACACAGAGCCCCTGCACACACGGCCTCCTCCCACACACACACCTGCACACACGACTCATTCCAACACACGCCTGCACACACGCCTCCTTCCCACACACACGCTTCCCATTCCCACACACACGCCGGCCGACACCGACACCCTTCCCCACACACGCTGCACACACGCCTCCTCCCACCACCACCCGTCTGCACACCGACACCCTTTTAACACACACGTCTGCACACACGCCTCCTTCCCCACACACACGCCTGCAAACACGCCTCCTCCCACAACACACGCCCTCCCACCACACGTGTGGTTTGTGTGTGTATGTGTGTGTGTGTGCAGAAGGGTGTTGGTGCGCATGGCCGTGTGTCTGAAAAGAGGCGTGGTGCAGGCGCGTGTGTGATGGGAAAGAGTGTCGGTCCAGCGACAGGATTTTCACTGTCTGACACCGAAGTACAATCGACTCATCATAACATTGCCGACAGGTGTCAGAAGGTGTCTGGGGCGTCCCTTTCTTGACGTCATCATAACAGTCGTAGCCCTGTTGGAGGGAAGATTTTTTTTTCTCGCGCGGTTTTTACAAAAGTCGTTGTTTTTACGGAAATAAGGCCTGGAAATCAATTATTTTGGTGGAATTAGGTGTTTTTGAATGCACATTCAACATAATTAGGCAAAAAAAAATGGGTCTGGACGATTACTTTAAGCCCACGTAACGGATGATCCGATCACTTTTTTTTTTTTTTTTTTTTGTGCAGGCCTATTAGCGAGAACTGCTGAAGAAAAAAAAAGTGGGGGTGCTGAGAAGAATTGAGGAAACCCTTGATATAGGGTGATGGGTTAATAGGTGAGGGAAGGTTGGGGGGATGGGTAAGGGTGTGAGGGAATGGGGTGAGTGACATGGGTGGGGGGTGATGCGGTGATGATGAGGGAATAGTGTGGGGGTGGGGGGTGATGGGTGTAATGGGTGAAGTGAATGGGTGTGTGGTGATCGGGTAATGGGTGAGTGATATGGTTTGTGGTGTGGTGATGGGTAATGGAAAGTGAGTGAATGGGTGGGGGGGATGGGTAATGGGTGGGGGGTGCATGTGTAATAGGTGGGGGGTGATGGGTACATGGGTGAGGAATGGGTGTGTGGTGATGGGTAATGGGTGGAGTGCTGTGGGGTGGGAGGGGATGGGTAATGGGTGAGTGAATGGGTGGGGGAATAACATACATTTCAGGAAAGTTAGAAGGGGCATCTGGAGAGTCTGTGTTTGGTGGGCCCGAGGTGGTGGTAATGGGGTCCTAATCTGGAGAGTCGCCATGGTTTGGTGGGCCTTCGACCCTAGCCAAAAAAGTCCGCCCGGAGGCGGCTTTGCTTTTCAGGAAAAGTTAGCAACGGGGCTATGATGTGCATGGGTTGGCGGGAATACATTATTTTCTACATCCATGATTTCAGGAAATTTAGAAGAGGCTATCTGCGAGAGTCTGTGTTTGGTGGGCCTTTGGCCCACCAAACACAGGTGGTGGGCTGAAGGCCACCATAGCCCTCCGCAGGAGTTAGCTAAAAAGGCCGCCCGGAGGTGCGGTTTGCGGCTTAGTATATATAATATATATATTATATATATATCTATATATAGTATATATATAATATATATATAGTATATATATATATATATACATATAATTCATATATATAATACTCGTAATATATATATATTATACATTATTATATACATAATATTACTATATATATATATATATATATATAATATATATTATATATATTATATATATATGTATATATATATATATATATATACATTATACATATAAATACACCTATATCTAATATTATATATATAGATAATATATATATATAGACAATATATATATTTATACATATATATATACATTTTTTTATATATATGATACACACTTCCACCAAAATGTGTGTGCAATCTGCCAGCAAAGTGAATTTCGTGGCTGATATTATCACGGATGTATGCGCTTGAAACCGTAACACCCCTGAACAACCAAAACATGACACCCAAAATCGCTATCCCAACATTGAGGAGTGAACAGCGAAAATGATTCCTTCTGTGCTCCCATCATTTACTACTTGGAGTTCAGGTGATGATACACAATGCTAAAATTAACCTTCCCATCTTACTGAGTTTAGGCTACATCATTACAACCTTTTTGGTGCGAGATACATAATCTAACGACAGTCAGGACCGGAACATAAAACGCCAGGTTTACACAAGTGATTGTACCTTCTAATCAATACAACGATTCTTCCCTTTTAATGATTCTCAGCCTGCAGGTCACCCTGGGAAAGATAAGATGTTTGCCACCAAGACGTTTATAATAAGTTTGGCCATACATGCGCCGTGATTTTTTTGCAACACATAGATAAATGTCACTCATCGCATGAAAACAAAGGGTTTCAGTTGGAAAACTGCCCCTATGATACATTATCCTACACTAAAGGACCTTGGGACGACAATAGCCATAGACTTGCTAAAAATCCACTAACAGAATCTGGTTCTTCAATACTTGGTTAGGAGCCATTGATCATTTTTCTAGATTTTTCAGTTTCTCGTCCCAACTCTGAAGGACAAAACGGCTCTAACAGTTGTTAAAGCACTCTTACGGATGAAGTTTTCTTTAAATTCAATACACCCATTTTCCACATTTGCTCTCTGGAGAATGGTACGAGGTTAACAATCAAATTTTCACTGAAAGTTGCCAAAACTTTTTCAACATAAACAAATGGTAACAGAACTAGCTATTACCCTATTAGCAACGGCTACTGGTAGCTAGTAAGACAAAAATAGGAAGAGTATACAAATTTCTGAAGTCATTAGCTCAACCATACAGTTCACACTGGGTTGAATGGCATTTGAAGGATGCCCCCAACCTAAGTATCTGCCACACTTAACTCTTCCTTACACCAAGTACACATGTGACAACAACCCACATCTTATGTATGATTTGTGGCTAACAAGACAAAAGACCCTACCTTACACTCTTCTAGAGCAGAAGACAGCCAATATCTAAGTTTTAATCGGCCATGTCATGTTCTTTGAAGTTGAACATCATGTAATTCATGTTTTTCCACATTAGCATTGGTAACAAATATCCTCATGATACTTGGAATTCAAGCGGCCCGACCTTCCATCTTGGTCCCGCCCGCCGAATTTTCGTGAATTTTTTTCTGGTTGTATTTAGCTCATTTTTTACGCACTTTTCGCAATAGGAATTAAGCTTTGGGAACTTTAGAGTTTATGCATGTGTATAATTATACGGTATATTTATAGCCTTTAGTTTAGAGTTAGTAGTAGTAGTATAGCCCAGTAGTTAGGTCTATATACAGTTATTTTACCACTTGTTATTTCTAGCTAATTTCTTATGTGCCGAATTGAGGACAAATTATATAGCGGCCCGAGCAAATTGTCAGTCAGTTTTTACTTCTAACATATATTACTAACTTGCAATGACTATTACCATGGAATTACAATTATTATTAACAAGTGGTGTCACGCGTATTATAAACTTCCATACAGGATATTTTTTTCATATACTACTTAACATCAAAAGAATCTGTATATTTTAGAAAATCTATACAACATTATAATGATATATATGTTGGTCTATATATATAATCTATACGTAATCTTTCCTGACTTGTCCTCGTGGGGAGCCATGTACTACAGCTTGCGCTATGATTAGCTCGAGCCAAGTAACGGTCACAGGACAAATGCCTTAGCTATCACAATAAGATAGGTTCAACGACCCTTGGCACGGAGGCGAGAGAGGCGAGGAGCGATCGGAAGACGGGGAAAAGATAGACAGAAAGCCTGGGAACACCAGCTACAAAAAATTCATCCCACGAGTCCAAGGCACTCCCTGGCATGTGTTCAAAGACATTCAGTTGTACTCCTGGTGTTAATTTTCCTCCTACGCTCCTTAATGATTTTATATAAATGTGTCCAAAAACTGGAATTCGTACATATTTAACCCAGCCCAGATAAGTCTCTACAAAATATATACCGATATAGAATAATATATTATAATATATATAATATATATATAATATATTAATATATTTATATATATATATATATATATATATATATATATATATTATAATTATATATTATATATATGCAAATATATTATACTATAATAATATATATTATATATATATATATATATATTATATATTAGGGTAGGATTTCTAACCATAATCAAGTTACGCTGATCGTATTATTTTTTCTTGATGGTCAAAAATCCTCAGCAAGTAAAGCAAATAACCCAAATCACTCGACCAATGCTGAAACATTTATGTTGCATTTTTGTTATTTCAAATTGTTGTCAATTTACGTCAGGTGGGATGAGGAAAATAATTGGCTTCCTTATAGTGATTGGCTTCCTTCTGGACCATAAACCAAGGGCGGTCGGTGGCAGCGTCTAACCCCATATAAAGCATTACAAATCAACATCAAAGATATAAACCAAAGGTCCAAACAGCAGTACACAAGAGGGATAAAAATATCCTTCGTTCGCTTCGCGTTTGCAAAACAGGTTCACGCGATTTTATTTGAGACTCATTGTCGAGTGAGACTCATTTGATGCAGAAGGGCAGTGGGTTTTACATAGGTAAAGCCATGGAAAATAAAGGACATGAAAAGTTTCGTACAAACTCTTCTAGAATTGTCGGCGATAATGTGAAAACATTAGTCTGGTGCAAGGAAATAAACTTGCTGTAGATAGATTTTTTTTTTTTTTTTTTTTTTTTTTTTTTTTTTTTACAATTTGTGCCTATTAGCGCCGTAGGCAATGGTGACCCAGGGCCGGATGGTATGGTAGGCTCTGGACGGTCACTTGAGGTCTGTCGTGATGTTGGTCCTCGCCACGTGTTGGCTGCAGGCAGGATTTTTATAGCGACGCCTGTCGAGGCCTCATACCGCCCCCCTGGTCCTCACGATGCACTCTCGCAATCGAGGTAGGTTGAGATCGGGGCAGGGCATGTGGGTGTTTCTTAGGCCACTCGATCGGCCTGCAGAAAGGTTTTGGTTTTCTTCGGGGATCGATACTCGGGCACACCGAGAACGCCAGTCGGAGACGCTAACCACTCCGCTACCGCCCTCCCCAGAATTACTGGGAGCGCCGCCGCCTTGGATATGTTAGAAGCCCAGGCAACCAAATCTTTGCAGACCTTCACCCAATATCAAAGGAAATATGGGTATAGACCAAAGACTACTGTATACTGGACTTGCTACTCGCGCTCCGCGCCAAACCCGCATAGGACCAGTGGAGGCCGATCCGGCAATGTAAAAAAGTGTTTCGAACATCACTTCATAATCCGTTCCCTTTGGTTTATCAGTATAAATGATATATTGTTATCTTCTTAATGTATTGTTCTTATAATATCATCAAATCTAAAAACATACAGTAAAACACCTAAAAGAAGTGCATTTATGAGACTCGGAACGAAATATGCATAAATTAATAATCATTTAAAGTCTTCGCCATTTAATATTTTGCAGGGACAAATTAACAGGAGATAGCAATATAAGATGAATTTCATTAGATTTCCATTGAATATATTTTGTTTTCTGATAAAATGAATACATTAACACCATGCATAAATAAGCGTTAATTAAAAAAATAATATCATCAATCGGATCCGGCATTAAACAGTGGTAGTCCATAAATACTGTAGACTATGTTTATCCAGTAAAATGTTACACTTTTATCTTTGTAAATGTTTGTTCTATTAATATTATTAAATAAACAAAAACAGTAAAACACACTACAAAAAAGGGACATTATGAGACTGAAGATATATGCATGAACTTAATATCACTTACACATCTTCGCCATATAATTTATTTTGCCGAGAAAAAGTCTGTACATGAAGCATATAATAGAAGGGAATATCATTCGACTTTCAATGATATTTTTTTGTTCTGATAAATTGATTAGTACAGCATCAAAGTAACACGTTAACTAAATAAATACATCATCAATCGGGGTTTAATTTTCAGATTGATGATGCCTATTATAAGTTAACGTTATTGTATGCATAGGTACTAATTTATACTTCATCACGAAACGAAATATATCAATGAAAAGATAATTAAATTCCGTTTATATTGGTATGATACTTTATGTATAAAGTTTTCTCGCCAAAATATTATATGGCGAAGACTAGAAGCAGTTTAATGTGAATTATGTTCATGCAGATTTCTTCAGATGTCTCAAAAGGCTATCTTTTAGTGTTTACCGTTTTTATTTGATAATATTATAGAACAAAACATTACGAAGATACCAGTATATCATTCTATACTGATAAACCCCAGAGAAGGGACCCGCATCGGGAGTGACCGTTGATGTTCGAAAATGTCAGGGAATCGCGGAATTGGGCCTCCATGGAAATAGCCCCCAAATGCTTTTCTGAGTAGCACGTTTCCAGTATGCAGTAGTCCTGGGGTGGACTAAGGAGTTACAGGAACTACCACCCGGTCTAGGAGGCTACAGGAACTACCACGTGGGCCTACAGGGAATCACTACTCACGTGTAAGGCCTCGGCGGCCTCTGTAGCTTTCCGTATTTGACTTAGTTCTTATGGTTCTTATTATATTTTCTACTAACAAACAAACGAAAAGTTTATAATTTTTCGCTTCTTTAATGATTCGGTTAATAAGGGGACAGTGCCGTGAAAAAGCACTTTTTCTATTGAGTACACCCTAAAGATGCATACATGAATTCTGTCCCTTAAATTTAAAAACTAAACTTGAAGAAAACAACGAAAAGGGACTCCGAATGAACGCCTCGGCAGCCGTAATTAATGTAACCGTGCTACCCTCGGTTAGTGCAGTAATATATGTGGAATCTTTTGCAGCTTTAGGTCACTAGCATGCCTATACTAACATGTCATATTGTCAGCGGAATGTCACTGTTAATAGCCAGCCCGTCTGTTTTGCCCAAATTTTAAGATTCCGACGCCGAAAGCAACTGGTAGCTCCTGTGAAACACCTGGAACACTATGGAATACCAGGTTTAAATTGCGCCCCCAATAATTTTAATATACATCGCGCCAAATGAGGATAGTCAGTTCGAGCGATAACAGCGATATTGGTATGCCGCCACTGAACGGTTAAACTTTCTACCCGTGGTACCTCGACCCAGGAAAATTTCATTACTGTCCATCATGAATACTTGCGTCATTCCACGGTTATGACAGCCTCTCTGTCAAGTTAAAGTTAATTTTTTGAACACAAATAATTATGCACAGTGCCGTGCGTGGACCTGAAGCACTTAGGTCAGAGGGAAGCCTCGCGCACGTGAAAACCACCATGTTAACATAGTGGATTTAGCGAAAGTGACAATATAAAGGTGGGCAGGGTGATATGATATTTCGGATGATAGCGAAATTATTGTCATCTTCTGTAATTGCCCGCCTGCAATCAAAATAAAACAAGGCTTTATCAACTAAGATTAGGGTCATCGTAAGCATATTTTGCATGTGGAAATAGGCGCGCACGCGGCTGCTTAATGTATTGTCTGTCTGAAGAGATTTATCGTTGCACTAAAACATTGCATCAGTGGTAGCCTAGGCCCCTCACGCCAAATGGATAAATAATTTAAACGTGGGCTGCGTCGGAAAGCCTTACGGAGGCTATGCTCTCCTCTGAGCGAGCCTGCGCAACGCCCTTACGGATACCCCCCCTCCCCAGTGCAAATTTTCAATTGCATACCAAAACCGCGCAAACATTTCGTAGAAAGAAGTCTACAAACTGTGTCACATCTTGTGGGGTCACAAGATGACGCCTCTTTTCGATGCAGCACTCGATAACACACGCTACCATCTGCTAAACTACGCTGTACGCACCGCAGATATTATACCACTCATTTGCGTTAATTTCCCAAGATCTGGGACTTAGGTCCTGCGGTTAAGATTTTCTTTTTTTTTTTTTTTTTTTGGTCTAATTTTGGGGATTTCTGGAGGGATGATTCAAGTAAGTTCTCCTAGTTAGTTTATCTCAACGGTACCCGGTTCAATGGTTACTCGTTCGTGCTTAACTTGAGATAAACTACTGGAGAAGAAAAACTTGAATAATCCCTCAAAATCGTGGGACAAAAATCCCAAGGAGTGGCAATACCTCAACATACCTCAGCAGTCTCTCGCTTAGCGTAGCGGTTGGCTGCCTGCCATTTGCGCCAGATATTTTACTCCCACACCACAACCCCTTAAGTTTGCTTGAAATTAGATATATTCCGGATGCGGATTTTACTTACCTGACGTTGATGTAATTTGCATCAATTCTGTAATGGTCCTCGTTCTTACTCACATCCCCGCAATGGTGGCACTACTAAACAAATTTTTTTGCTCCCCGAAGTTCCCGGGTTAAGGGATGTTATTCAGTGATCCTTCAAACACATTGGGAGTTGTTCTGCCTCCCCATTAACCTGGTTAGGGAAACACCTACTATTTCGTTTGGATTGTTACGTGGCGTCCAATTTCATGTACCCGCTGACGGTTTTACTGGGATGACGTCATGAATGGCAAAATCGGATGGCGATACACGCATATCATAATCACGTAATATGTTCAAAGGGAAAAGCTCTCGGTGCGATGTATCAACCATGGGCGCCTTGCTTCTCCCAAGATGAAAATAGTTAGTCATGAAGGTGAGATAATCTTTCTGATGTACAGCCCGTACCTGGTTTTTTTTTCAGGGCTGCAACTCTTAGGATTTGTACAAGGGGCACAACCATAATATAATATATAAATAATCCCCAGGTCGGACAGTCTTCAAGATCGTCGACCTCGAGGTGTGTCTGATACTTCTTCTAGCCTTTTCTCTCCTTAAACTTCTGAAACCTTCGCGGCATTAGTCTAGATCTAACGTTATTCTCTGGTGAACATCATCTCCTCTCCTCCTCTAAACCTCAATTCTTTTCCTCAAACGGAAACTCGTGTCTGTGTCGCAACTGACAGCAGACCTTTTTCTGTCCTCTTACTGTCTATCATCTCATTGTAAATCCAAAGCTGGCTGTGTCTGTTGCGGATATGTGCGCAATGACATCATTGCTTCTCGTGCCCACCCACGCCTTGAAGGAATCTTCCGAATTTTCTACCACTGGCTCGACTTCAATGTCACTCTCTTACTAAATTTATTCCTTGCTGTATATCTCTTCACCTAACTCACTCTTGACTATGTAAAAATTCTTCGACTATTATAACACAAAAAGTGGAGCACATCCCATTCATTTTCCTTTGCAGACTGAACCATTTTCTCCAGTCTTGGGGACTTCGATGTTTCACCACCAGCTGTTGGCTATTCATCCTTCTTTCACTGACCAACCTGGTGAACAAGCTCTACAAATTTTTCTATCCAGTTCACTCAAAGACCTATGAGCAGCTGGTTGCAGCACCATACCCGTATTCCGTTTCCATGACCGCTTGGAGGGACACGCTCAACATTTCTTGATCTTTTTCCTAACTACTAACCTTCTGCGTACTCTGTGAAACTATTCTCTCCGTTGGGTTCCTCGATCCCACAATCATATTTCTGTAACCGTTGCCATCGCTCCGGTACCCACTTCGCTACGAGCTACCCACGAGGACCCACTAGGTGGGTCTGGGACACACCTAAGCGGAGGTTGCTTCTGGCACTTCAACTCAGCTAAGTAGGGAAGACCTAAGGAACCTAGTACTACTATGTTATCTCCATGGAATGATTACTGCTTCCATGTCAAAGACCCAAACATCTCTTTGTGCAGAGCGATAACTGAGGTTAGTCTCTGGCATGGAGGCGTACATTCCAAAATACTTTCTCTAATCCTAAAGCCCTGTCAACCTTGGGCTTTAACCTATGCTTGTTCTCATGCTGTTCCGACCATAGAGAGGTGGCTCCCAAAACGGACCGTAAGCATCCATCTCCTGATACACATGCCCTTTATATTTCTTGACACATAATCATGCCAAATCTTTATTTCAAGCGTACCAAAAACTCTTTCATTCATAGAAAATGTCAAAATCTTTATGAATCAAATTCCTCTCGTGACTTCTGGCACTAGCTAACGATACATCTCTAACATTCTTTCTTCTTTTCATCTTTCCCTCCATGATTTCACCCAGATGGGCCTCCACAGCTCTGTATCATCTACTTTCTAAAGCTGAACTCTTTCGCTCAACCTGTGCTTTAAAAATTCCACCTCTGGTTGGATGTGAAGGGCTTGTTCCTCCTTTCTCCTCCACCCTCTGACTATTTATTATAGCCTGTCATTAAGATCCTCCGGAATGAGGTTTCTTTGCCCGTTCTCGACTAAGAATTCCTTCAGAAAGGGCTTACGGTCTGACGGATGTCCCTTCTATTGTTTCTCAAAAATGTGCTTTGTGCTTGCACCTTGCCTGGTCATCAAACTTTTCCGTCTTTGTCTATCTACTTCCACCTTTCCTCTTGCCTGGAAAGTTTGCTCACACCAACCTGTTCCTAATGAAGGGGTGATCGTTTAATCATTCAAAACTCAAACGACCGTCCTATAGCTTTGAACTTCCTGCCTTTTAAAGTTTTGAATCTATACTTAAAAGAAGATTCTTAAGCTCTAATCTGCTACAATCTTCTATTGATCGTGCAGGATACGGTTTACCCGCTAAAGCGGCGATTCTACTGGCCGATCTTCTAGTTGTCTTAAACTGAATCTTGGTCATCTTACTTATAGTGGGTTTCGGTGAAACTTTTGGTGTTTTTGCTCTATTTCTGAAACATTTTGTGTTGGCCTCGTTTGAACATATCAAAAGCTTTTTGATATAGTCGGCACAAATCTTTTAATTTTCAAACTACCCTCATCGGTTTCTATCATTCTCTCGTGTACATTCACTTAGTTTCCTTTCAAATCGTTCTAATTGCAGCTACATTAGACGGGACATTTGTTTTTTTTCTCCTAAACTCTATCAATAGTGGTCCTCTTCCCCAGGGTTCTGTCCTATCCACCACTCTTTTCTTATTATTCATAATGACTAATAAGTCTAACTCAAAGCCATATGTTTCCACCCTACGATGATGATTCTACCCTACATTTTTCAACGTCGCTTTATCAGACGGTCCAACTAACAGGAAACTAAGTGATTCACGGGGAGAGATTGCCACCCGACGCGCCTAACTTCTGATCTTTTCTATAAAATTTTGATTGGCGGCAAAGCAAATACCTTTTTGTCCTTGTTTGTTGTTATGTTACAATGCCTTCAAAACCCAATTCTTCACCTATCTACTCAAGGCAAAAAACCTTCCAGATAACTATCCCCTCTTCTTCAAGGACACTCAACTGTCTCCTTCTTCTACAATTGAAAAGAACATTCGGGGAACTAGACTTTAATCAAAAATCTGAAATGGGAAATCTCACATCTCAATCTCTGGCTTAATAACAGTCTTTTAGGAAGTCCTGTGGCATCTCTCTAGTGTTTGTTGTCCCTGCTCTGGCGTCCTTTTTTTTCTCCTCCCAATTGCTAGCTCTCTACAAGGGGCCTCTTATTCTATCCGACCAGGCTCTATGGAGTATGTCTCACTGTTGGGGAGGAGGATTCACTCCATACAGCTCTCCTAAACAGGTTGAAACAAAAGATGTTCGTCTCATCAACTCCCGTCCTCTGAAGACTGTCTTTCAATCTCTTTAAATCACCTCCGCAATGTTGCTTTCTCTTGCTATTCTTTTATCGTTATGTTTTCATGCTCAAGCTCTTTGAAATTGCTTAGCGAGAGATAGAGAGGTTTTCCATCTTTGACCCATTTTCTGTTCCTTTCCCTTCTGTTCCCCCTCCACCGTCCGCTCGCTTTTTACTACCTAAATTCTCTTTTTTCTTTTTTTTCATACTTACCATATTCTTGCGTCCTCATCGTTCCCATCCAACTTCTGAAATGCAAGAAGGTATATTTCGGAGGAGCCTTTTCTTACCTCTTTTCATAAATTCAGCTGTATTGTTATAATCTTAAACTCTTTTGAGAAAATCCTTTTCTCCTGTTTCGTTATTTTTCACTTCACTGCCCTTCTCTTAAATTATGACTCCTTCCTTCTTGACCATTTCTTTCCACAATTAATGTTTTTTTTAATCGTAGAGTCTTTAACAAGATCCACTTCATCCCGCGAACTAAACTCTTGGGTTCCCTCACACCTGGATTCTTTCCTGCTTTTTTATTTTTATTCTTGTGACTGTCTAATACTTTTTCAAACCTCCTCCTCCAGCTTTTTTTTTTTTTCGCGGTGGGCTTTTTCTCTGTTACCCATTTTTTTTGTTATGCCCCTTTTGGCAGTTTCAAACTAAATTTCTTATTCAATTACCTTCTTCCTCCCTCTATATTATACTATTAAAAATACACAACTCACAATAAACACTTATGAGTGTAAAATGTCTTATCTTGTTTTTTTATCTATTCAAAACAAAAAAAAAAAAATTATTTATCAAAAAACTAATAATGAAAAACTATAAAAACAAAATAATAAAAACACATAACACACAAAAAAAAAAAAAAAAAAAAAATTGTGACAACAAAGTGGGCCCAAAATCCAACCCCAAACTGTCTGATGTAATCATGTAACCCACTACATGATGGCCTCGTGTTATTAAAAAAAAAATATTTAGATCAACCCGGAATTCACCTATGTTACCTCAACAACGGTTCCTGAATACTGACGAGACAGTTTTAGTGAATCGAAAGATGAGGTTTACTGATATATGATTCGGATCCCAATCTTTTCTCCCTTGTCCTATCCAACAAGATTGTGTTATGAAGTGTCATGGGACAGGGGTAATAAAATATTCAGTCAGCCTAGACCTACTTTATGGCCTCTTTCCACCGGGCGGCGGCTCGTACTACGAGCGACGTTAGACCGAAACCGAAAAAAATGGGCCCTCCACTTCGCAACAGGACTCTCCCATCGGTCGTCTCGCGTGGTCTCTACGGGTCGCTACTTCGGTCCCTATATTCTCCATACGGTCTCATAAGATCAGCCCCGCTCCCCCATCGGTCGCCATGGCCTCTGCGACGTATTGCGCGATTCAAAACACTCGCAAATTCAGTGCAAACGGCACAACTCGTCAATGAGGTTTGCAAGGCGGTCGCCCTGTGGCTCGCAACGGTGGCACCCAAACGCCGGTCGCACAAGTCGTACGCGGCCACCGCTCTGCGATGCTTTGTGCGAGTACGGCCTCGCCGCGAGTGACTTGCAACCGATGAGGATTTCAAGACAAACTCCTGTCAACTTTGCCAAACAAAAGTTTTATCCCATTAAGTGGGAGAAACATCTTTATTTTTTTTCAATCTACTCAGGAAACCACCATTACCTCGTGTTAGGAAGTTATTTGCTTTCTAATTTCCGTATTCATAGATCCAGTAAAGGAAACTATGATGAATTTTTTTTTTTTTTTCTTCTCTCTCTCTCTCTCTCTCTCTCTCTCTCTCTCTTCTCTCTTCTCTCTCTCTCTCTCTCTCTCTCTCTCTCTCTCTCTCTCTCTCTCTCTCTCTCTCTCTCCTCTCTCTCTCCTTTCTCTCTCTCTCGTCTTCTTCTCTCTCTCCTCTCTCCATCTCTCTCTCTCTCTCTCCTCTCTATCTCTCTCTCTCTCTCTCTCTCTCTCTCTCTCTCTCTGTCCTCTCTTCTCTCTCTCTCTCTCTTCTCTCTTCCTCTCTCTCTCTCCCTCTCTCTATCTCTCTCTCTCTCTTCTCTTCTCTCTCTCTCTCTCTCTCTCTCACTCACGAAATATACAACAACTTTTCTTTTCAAACACATATTCCCACGATCTGGCGAGCACAACGCGTGTCATTCCGTTGCTCTCATGGTCAAATTTTTGATAACTATCCGATGAGGATTGGCATATCGATCGCAGTGATGTTCGGTTTGTAAACGCTATGGGCGACAATGGTGAAGAGTCCACGCGGACAGTGCGAGCGGACACATGTCCCGAAAAACGCGCTCGCCCAGACTCGTCAAGTTGATCGTCCGCCGGTGTAACAACGAAGCAATTAGTGGCCTGATGGGCAAGTGTCAAATGACAACCTAAATCCAGGAGGTAACTGCATCAGCACTCTCAGGGGCATATGAGTGGCTTCGTATTCCGTTGGCTACTGAAGTCCGAATCCAATTACTTTTCAGCGATGAATAATACTTCATTATCCCGCTGCTAGGCAAATGTAGATTTTGATTGATATGAAGTCATAATATGTAGTAAAGACCCGGACGTCTCATTTTGTTAGTTAAGAAGCTGCTACTCGCTGAAGCTGAAAGGAAGCAGGTTTCAAGGCAAAATTTGCCAATGTGAATTCCTAAAGGCAAAACAAATGACTTTATAGGCAATACAGTAGTTGGCGATGGAATTCACCATCAATGAATAATAAGATAAATTGCAGTTTAAGAGTAAAATTATTAAAAACGTGTTTACACTGGCTTCGCACTTGCTCTGGTCCCCCCCAAATATTTCCGTCTTGTCTTAATCATTCCACTTTTCTTCTGCTTGAAGTTTGCTACCATTCTTATCCTTCAAATACCGTCATATAGCTTTGGACCCCGTTTTATAAAGCTTTTGAATCTATACTTAATAAGAAGATTCTTAACCCTTTGGACCTCACATAACGTAATTTTCATTGTAATTTGGTATCATTAGACCAATTTTCATGGAATATAAGCAAATGTTTAATGGTAATGACCTGTTATCGTTGTCCACTAGCTAATTTGGTATATTTAGTTACTTTTTCGTCATTGTATGGCTAACAACAGATAATTTCAATATAGCAAAGAAAAATCTGGGCGCGCAGGGGTTTTAAACATTCTATCGGTTCACAATCTTCTATCTGACTCATCCGTACGAATTTCCTTTAAAGGCCGAATACTGGCGATCTTTCTAATTTTAATAACTGAATCTTGGTCATCCTCTTCCAGGGCATTTCAGTCAAACCTGTGTTCAAACGTTGCCCTTGACATATCAAAAGCTTTTGATAGGTCTCAGCACAAATTTTAAATATCTTAAATACCCTTATTCGGTCCTATCCATTACCCTGCACTTCACTCTGAAAGTTTCCTTTCAAACCTTTCTATTGCAGCTAGTGTAGGACGTCATTGGTTCTCCTAAGTCACAATATTGGTGCTGCTCAGGGTTCTGTTCTACACCCACTTTCTTTCTATTATTTATTTCATTAACCCTAGATAGGTAACCTGAGGGTTTGTTCACACAGCGAAAAACAAGTTTTCGCTTGTCAGAACCACGCCATGCTGCAGGCGTAACCCCTTCTACTCAGTAGCGTCAGGTGTTTGTGGAGGGATTCTCGAGGAGAGGGTATGTCAAGTTGCGCTCTCCATAGGCAAGAGAAATATGGGGCCCAAAGTGCGCTGTGGGGTGGAAACTACTCCGGTACTCTATCTAGGGATAGCTAATCTAGTAAGTTTGAGGCTAAATATTGTGATATTATGGTATATGAGTAAGCGTTTTCTTAGTTTACCTTCTATCCGTCTGGTCTGTGCCACAAAGGATGAGATGTACCTCCGGTCTTCATAGTAATAACATAATTAAAAAATATATAATTTTTTTTTTTTAAATAGAGTATTTCCAAAAAAAGATTTTCATTAATTTCTGAAAAAAATACTTCGATTACAGATTTCATAAAAGTTCATGTTTATTGGTACAAATTAATAAGTTGAAGGTTTATTTCGTGTATTTTTTCTACAGAGAATAAATGTACAATTACCTATTTTTCCTATATTTTTCCTTCATGGGTTGACTTCCACCCCAGGTTACTGAATAAGGAATGTATCAGAAGGTTACCTATCTAGGCGTTTAATTGACTTCTAGTAAACTCAATGCCCTTGCACTCTACGCGGACGGTTCTACCCGCATTTTTTCAACGTCATTCATATACGTCCAACTCAACAAGAATAAGTAATTAACGGAGAGCACAGAGCGCATCCCTAACTTCTGATCTTGCAATAATTTATGTTTGGGCAAAGCAAACCTTGCTTTCTTCATTGCCTCAAAAACCCAATTTTTCACACCTGTCTACTCGACATATCCTTCCAACAACTATCGAGCCTCTTCTTTAAACGGCACTCAATTGTATCCTCTCACTACATTGAATATTCTGGGAACCAATCCTTTACATATCTACAATCTCATCTCTGAACTAAAACAGCTTCTATGAAGTTAGGTGTCCGAGTGGGCGTCTGCGTCACATTTTTATCTCCCTCCCAGTTACTTGCTCAGTACAGAAGCCTTATTCGCCCATGTATGGAGTAATTGTAGTATGCCTCTCATGTTTGGGGTGGATCCACTCATAAAGCTCTCCTAAACAGGGTTGAGTCGAAAGCTTTTTGTATCATCAACTCCCCTTCTCTGACTGACTGTCTTTAATCTTTAATAACCGCCGCAATGTTGCTTCTCTTGCTATCTTCTAACGGTCTATCATGTTCACTGCTCTTCTAAACTTGCTAGAGGGGAAAGGGGGTAGCCGAGTGGTTAGACCGTTAGGGTGTTGGAGTGGTGAGCTCGATGTTCCAAATCCTGCTGGAGACAACTTTTCCGGCCATCTTTAACGCGATCGACAAGAGGAGCTGGGAGGTGGAGCACAAGGTCCCGAGTGACTTTAGGATCCCGAGGTCCCGAGGACTTTAACCCACCAAGGAGCAACTACAAATCCATCGGTTAGATTTGAACGAGGAAACCCGCATGGTACATTTTTTGTTCTTTCGAGGGCGACTTCAAGGGGCGGCGGAGGAAACACCAGGTGGCAGCATGAGCCTAAACTGGGGGTTGACCATCACAGAAAACGGACCTTCACCTTATGATTACAGGTTAAAGGGTACGCCTATAACACAAATTCTTTTTCTCAACTTTGGGATGCCAATTACCTATGTAAAATGGAATTCTAAGACGATTTTATCTAATCCTTTTTTTGCATTTGAGTAATTCTTACTATGCAAAATCGCATTTTTTATATTGCACCCTTATCGAAAAATTTGCTTAAATTAGTACGCAGTGTCCGGTTGGCCCCTGTTTATTCATCATGCCATTATGAGTTCCAAATGACTTGCGTGGTAACTCTTTCTGATCATTTGGGTTTCATCAGCACTACATCACAGTGTCACAGCCTCTACGTTGGCCTAGAACGTGTCCATCATGTCCTTCTTAGACCTGAAGCAGGCATGGTCTCCCGGTGGTGGGCCCGAGCCCGCATGAACCTGTCTCTGGCCTGCTGCCCCACCACTGCTGCCGCACCTCTGTCACCTGCTTCACGACTCTTTCGGTGCTCTGAGTGTGGATAGAGAACTCCGGAACCTCGTAGGGGCTTGACCAGGATCTCCTGTATCTGATCCCGGGGACGTGAACGTGACTGCCGGCTCGTGCACCTGGCCAGGCTGCCAGCTGATCTGTCTGCAAGGTTCCAAGTTCAGCTTGGGTTTTGATGGCGGGGTCTTACCGGGTGTCCCCATACTCCTCGCCAGCCCTCAGCTTCAAAATCTGGGTCACGGCGAACCTGCGGTCGTCCTCACTCTGACTCGCCATCAGCGAAAAGGAGGACACATTTTGAGTGTGCGAACCATGCTCCGGTCCGCACGTAGAAGGTCACAGCTGTTTGGACCTTCTTGGGCTGCGACCTCATCACTCTGAGCTGCGTGAGGATGTGCTTGGGGCCGTCCTCTAGTCTGGGGTGAACCTTGATGTCGTAGTAGAGTTTGAAGTACACCTGCAGGCAGTACTTGACTAGGATTTTCAGGGTGTTCAGTTTTTTGGCCAGTCAGTCCATGCTTTCTGGTCCACATGTACACGAGCGACTGGGCTGTTGTGAGCCATCTGGAGTGGACACCTTCCCACACTTGATCTCCTGCAGCTCGGACGGGAGAACGCCCCGCTTCCAGCCTGAACCACTGGTAGGAGACCTGCTGGTCAGTGGACATGTTGACCAGGATATACTCCGGTAATCTCCGTGAGATCTTCACCGCCTGGCACTCCTCTGAACTCTGCGTTGTCTGCATCTCATTCACGCTTGACAGTAGACTGGCACACGGGAAACCCGTGAAGCCAGTGTCAGATGAGGTAGGCCCGTCGATGCTGGTGATAAGGTGGCGCAGGGGAAACTCGTTTGTGTGCAACACGCATATACTCCAGAAGAGCTTGCGTCCCAGCATCTTCTCCAAATGGGCGTTGAGTACCACCCCTTCCACCCCATGTTGACCCTAGTTGAGTCACCTTGCAGTACGATCAGTGAATCGGTGGAGTCGTATGTCACCAGCAGATCATAGAGACCTGACCCGCCTTGAACGCAGGCTTTTTCAGGTGGCACCGGTCCTCTGGTACAAAGTCCCAAAAGGGTTTCCTTCCAGATGGCTCCTCTGTCCTGACACATGCTCCCCCTGATCAACCTTGGGTGCAGTTTCCCATAGCTGTCGGGCACCATCGCCCTGGTCTTGTCCTTCCTCCCATCGTAACCCAATCCAACTATTTGGTACCCGGGTGCTCCCCGGGTTTCAAGGTCCCTGGCCGATGCCATGGCTTTCCTGCCTGGCCCTCCTCAGCTTGTTAGGATCGCAGACCAGTACGACATGTCTGGAGAGAGGTGGCCGTCAGCAATAAGGTCCTGGAGGAAAACCAGAAGCCAAAGGGAGCAGCAGCAGTGGGCGGAACGTCGAACCGGGTGCTTGCCAGCGCCAGGTTCCGGACTGACATTGTGTTTCTTCTTGCGCTGGCCTGTCCCAAGTACTGCATTTACAAGGGGTGCCGGGACCCCAGCCTCTCCCTGAGCAGTCGGTCTACCAGTATGGCAGCCTCCTGTTTCTCCTGCCTCTTTCCTCTGAGTGGCAGGTGAATGACTTTCCTCCGTCCCATCCTCAGAATCCTGGTGATCTTCAGCCTGGCCCGGAACATCTGCTCCTGCAGCTCAAGACGTTTGACCTTTTCATCTTTCTGCTTCTTTCTTCTTCAGCTTAGCCTCCTCTTCCAACTGCTTTCTCTTTGCTGCTTTCATTTTCTATGCGTCTCATTCTTGTCTACCCCTGTCATCATCATTGCACTCTCCTCCCCAACTTTGATCCTTTGGTAGTACAGCCACTCCAGGTCTAAAGTAGGGACTTTGCTGGCCAGGGGGGCAGTCACACTGCACGTGTGCTCTCGCGTGGCACAGCTGGGGGTTGGAGCAGTGGATTCCTGGTCCTTGCAGAGGAAGATCGTGTGGAGGGGCGAGGCCGTTATGTCAAACAGCCTGTCCATATTCTTCTCCCGAATTCCTTTTCTGCTTTAGTTGCTCTGTCTCTCACCACTTCACTACCCCTTTTTCCAAAAAGTATCTATCCTTCTGGTCACGGACCGGTCAATAACAACCACTGGAGGGGTAAACTGGGCGTTTTGATTTCTTTTCCACTGGGCAAGCACCATGGGGTTCAGATCCTTCGCAATGTCTCTCACTGGGTACCCCCGCTTGTCAATACCCTCCCGGATGCCGCTGAGTTCTTGGAGAAGGATTCCCCTCTTCATCACGCCCGCGATACGTAGCACCTCACTCTCAGCAAAGTCTCGTCCCCGCCAACAAAGGCGGCCAACTTGATCCAGAGCTCTGTCTAGTTGCGGGCTTCGACCCATTTGGTTTACAAGGAGAAGCCATCCTGAAAAAGACGACCAAGAATTGATGATAGGTGCAAATGAAGCCGTTACTTTAGCGGGCTAAGCTATTTTTGCATATAAATATAAAAAATCCATTTTTGCATAGCAAGAAGTGCTCAAACCAAAAAGTTGAAGTGGACAAACCACCCTTAAAATTTTAATTTGACATAAGAAAACACCCTGTCAAAATTTTATATTTCACTTTTCATTGGACCTACGGCGTACCCTACTACCCCTGACGTCTCCGCTTGATTCTGGTGAGTACTTGTGGTTTCGTTGTTTCTTGTGCAGTTGCCCTTTTTGCCTCCCCGCAGGGGGTTGGGGGCTTCTTGCCCCGTCTCCAAGTGGCAGGTAGCTTGTGCACTAGCTCTAAGGGACTTAAAATAACGTTTTGAAGTATGAAAAGCCTATTTTTGGGTCCACAATGGAACTAGTGCACGGCCTTTGGGCTCCCCCCCTTCCTTCCCCACCAAGTTTTTTCAGCCCCTCTCCCCGGGGAGTTTCTTGGGATGTGTATGACGGGCTGGCCGGGGGGCCAGTGTTGGCGGAGGTTGGCACGGCATTGCCAGACGTGTGTTTCCCTTGCTCTTTCAATCTGAGTGTAGCTTGGCTTAATATCTTTATTAAACCCAAAATGTGGGTTTTAGGATCCGCATTACCCGGGAAAATACCCTGGGTTGGGGACCTTTCCTATCTTAATAGTTTGTGCACTAACCTGTCGTGGACCCAAAAATTGGCTTTTCATACTTCAAAGCCGTCAGTAACATAGGTTATTCTTAGCAGAATACCATTACTGGATGATGGCAAAAGGTTAAAGTTCCATTCCTACCCCACGTAAATGAGAAGCAGACAGGTTGTATGTGATTATGAAGAGGTAATAATTTATCATATTATTTATTTCAGTTATTGTAGGCAGTTTAAAACCCCCCCCCCCCATAATATTCCGCGGCAGAGTTCCTGGGCTTTTTTTAACTGAAGGTTGAATGTCCTGACTTTGGTTCAGATTCGTTTTAAATTAACTTTCATTTCCTTATTCAAATAATTCGAAATCATCTAAAAACTCAACCACATTAATAAGTAAGCCCAAAATTATCTTACATTATTCCCCCCCCCCTAAATTTACCTTAAGATAATTGAAAGTCAAGGTCGGTATGGAGCGAGAGATTCGGACGAGTAGCGTCACCTCCCTCCCTCGGCCATCCTTTGCCTCTCCATCCAACACATATTCCTCCTGATAAGACAAGAGATGAGGGGTTCCGGGTGTCCCCCCCCCTCCAAAAACCTCACACACTATATAATTCCTCCCTTTCCTCTTAAATAACCTTAATGTTAACCTCAGCTATTCTCATAGAATAATTGTGTTTTATATAGGATAATGGCGTATCCCTTAGTGATCAACGGCGAAATGTTGTGTTTTTGAGGTTTTGTGTATAGGACTGAGAGTTCCATCCCAAAGGGGAACGTGGGGCTACGTTTCCCTTGAAAAGGGAAACCTACACCGCACTGCATTACCCCCACCTCCCTCCGACTTATCTACCCAAAATTCGGTTGTGATGTGATTGCAGTATTTTGACATATCGGAGATAAAGTGTTATTTAAAGAATTCAAGGATGTTTCCCTCATATGATTCCTCATGTTAAATTTTGTTAGATCAAATTGCATGCATGCCTTGAGTTTTGTTCAGGTGGGTGTTGTATAAAATGAGGATGGACGGGAAGGGGTTTGAGGGTTGATAGTTGGTTTTAAAAAAACTAGTGCCTTAACCTCGGTTTTACAAAAAAAATATTATCCGAAAAGGGAAACCTTATTTTTATTTCGAATAAGTTGAAAATTCCTCCGGCCTTTAAAATTGGGGTGGTGGCAGCCAGGCGTCAACCTTAATTGACTGGTAAGTTTTAATCAAAAATCGACGGTACAAAGCGAAATATTCTCAAAACCTCGGCGTCACACGGTAGGGGTAAAAATCAAAGCACCACATATGTAATTCTTTACCATTGATATTGTTTATTAAATTTCCCCTGCCAAAAATTCCCCAAACCCCTTTCTTTGTCTGATATTGTGCTATTAGTATCTACGTATATTGCAATTATTGTTACTAGCATTGTCTTTTGCTAGTATTGTTATTTTATTGTCAATATACTATCAAAATTATTGTCGTCCTCATTACTGCCATTAATGTTACAAAATATTTCATGACCATCATCGTTATTATATTACATATACAACCTGGTGGGTAGGTTTGAGCTAAAAGTTGGCGCTGACAGACTATGCATGTTTATGGCCTCGATTTAGTCTCACTGTGCAATCACTGGTTTGACACGTAGGCATCCCAGTGATCCCCCATGATTCTGCAAAGACCAAATTAACAAAGGCATCGATTTGCCTCTTCAAGTGGGTATTTCGTATCCAAGCGGGGCACTAAATACATTGAATGTATTTAAATACTAAATACAAAATGCATTGGAGAAATGTATTTAAATAATTTCAATACTAATATAACTAAATACATTTTACGAATGTATTTAAAACTAAATACTAAATACATTAATTGTATTTAAATACATGTGTAATACATTTTATATACACACAAATTTTAAGGCCATGGATTAAATTTAATAATCAAGTTTCGAAAATATTCCTTACTTAATTATAAAATCTCATGAGCACAAATTATGAAATCTAAATTTCCAACTCTTGCTTCTATTTGCAATATAAGTATGCATTCCTTTGATCATTTTATGAGCCATCTATAAAAGGCTCTATGAACTTGGACCACTCCGTGACATAATGTTCGAGTTGCTATTATCATAAAAGTTTGCACACACATTCAACAATTTTAAAATTCTTGGAGCTAAATACAGTATAGAAATGGCTGGGGAAGCACCGAATACTAGTGACTGATGAGAACGAACCCCAGATACGCTAAACGGTGTTTATCAACGCAGGATGGGAAACTGAACTTGTCGTTAGAGCTCTACCCCCCGGGTCCCGCGGCTCCCGCCAACTCGTCGCCACCCACCCCCCTCCTCCCCATTCCCCAATATTCTTGCTGCGGTAGATGCTATAGATGAATATGATAAGAAATTAGCACCAAGAATTTGTTCCTTGCTCATTTTGTCAGAGGCAAATAAAATGTGCATTATCAGCTCACCTGCTTTTTAAACTTAATCTCATATCTCTAGAAATGTCTGAAAAAAAATGGATTTCCTTAGCTTTCCTTAGATTTTGCCTTTCCTTAAAAATTTTCTTTTCTCAGGCCAAAACGTCCTTATATTGGGAAAATTTACTTGAAAGGGGAAAACACTGGTTCTCTATAACATCAGGGTTGCTTGATAGTTAGGCGGGTTTATTGCCAAATTAACTCTTTAAAAAAGTATATAAATGTTTATATTATATGTATTTAAAAAAAATGTATTTAAATACTCTTAAAGTTTTTAAATACTGTATTTAACCCCTTCACTGCGGCTGTACAAATACGGTCTCTCAGCTATTTAAGGGTTCACTGCGGCTGGGACTATAGGGTTTCGTATTTAAACTGCACGCTCAATGATATTATGGGTAAATATTCGTTGTGATTGGCTTGTAAAGGGCAACAGTGTCAAGTGTTGCGATATAATAGAACCCCTTTTTTCTGCTTGCGTGAGTTAGTGTGACTAATAAGGTCAAGCGGTACAGTACGACGTGTTGACGCTGCCGCGCCCTCTACTTCAATGGCGAGGCTAAATAGTCAATATTTTAAAATATTCTTGATGGATATAAACAGAAGCATGAATGAAGCATTTATGTACCAAAATAAGCTGTATTATGTTGAGTAGTAAGTGGGTTTTATTGGGCTCTGGCAAACACGGTCACGGCCCCGTTGCTGCACTCTGACGCAAATCCTCACTTAGCGGTAGCCTCCACCAAGACGAACATAGATTTTCTAGTATGGAATGAGCATCCTATTCATTTAGGCACTTTAAAATATGATCAGTAAATTTTTTTATATTTTAATAAACCTGCCGCACAAAGGGGGTAGGGCCCATGAATTTGATATCCGCAGTGAAGGGGTTAAATACATGAAAACCAATGTATATTTTCTAGGAAAAAGACGTCCACACTAAAGATGTGGAACGTGTCCAGCGCTCGCACAGGCTAAAGTCAACTTTTTTAAATACCCTCACCTTAAAAAACTTCTATTACAACCTGACCTAACCCAAAACTAACCTTCACCTCCCCTTTTTGATTTTCTTTACTTTTTAAAAAAAAGAAAAGTGAAAATTGTTTTTGAAAAAAGTTCTAAAAAAAAAGTTCTAAAAAAAATATGTGTGTGGCGGGGTGGTGGTGGTTGGTGGTTGTTGTGGTTGATGGTGGTGGTCGTGGTGATGGGGGATGGTGATGGGGGTGGTGGGGGTGGTGATTGGTGGTGGTGGTAGTGATCAGGTGTGGTGGTGATCCCACCACGTGATGGGGGTGGGGGTGTGGTGGTGGGTGTGGTGGTGGGGGGGGGTGTGGTGGTATGGTGGGTGAGGGTGGTGTATGGTGTGATGGTGGTGGTGTGGTGTGGTGGTGGGGTTGATGGTGGGTGGTGGTGGGGGTGTGGGGGGGGTGGTGGTGGGGGGTGGTGATGGGGATGGTGAGGGGGTTTGGTGGTGGTGTGGTGGTGGTGGGGGTGGGTGGTTTGTGGTGGTGGTGGTGGGGTGGGGGTGGTGGGATGGTGGTGGTGGTGGGGGTGTGGGGGTGGTGGGGGGGGGTGGTGGTGGGGGGGAGGGGGTGTGGTGGTGGGGGTGTTTGGGGGTGTGGTGGTGGTGAGGTGTGGTGAGGGTGATGGTGGTGGTGTGGTGGTGGGGGTGGGGGTGGGTAGTGAGGGTGGTGTGGGGTGGTGGTGTGGGGGGTGGTGTGGGGGGGTGGGGGTGGTGTGGTGGGTGGTGGTGGTGGGGGGGGTTGGTGGTGGGGATGGGGGGGTGTGGGGGTTTGGTTGGGGGTGGTGGGGGTGGTTGGTGGGGTGGGGGTTGGTGGTGGTGGTGGTGGTGGGGGTTGGGGGGGTGGTGGTGGTGGGGGTGGTGTGGGTGGTGGTGGGGGGTGTGGGGTGGTGGTGGGGGTTAGGGGGGTGTGGGTGGTAAGGGTGGTGGTTTTCATATTTTTATCAACAGCTACAAGCTCCCTTCGCCCCTTGAAAACTCCTCTCTGTAACCCAACGGGCTGAAATGGCACATTTACCCTACACCAAAACCCTACCACGTAAAATACCCTCGCTAACCCTAAAAAAACCCTTAGGCTTAAAACCCGATTAATTTATTTTTCCAAACACAAGCATTGGGGGGGTTGGGTTCGGCTCAGCCGGGTTATTGGAGGGCTCGGGTAAAACATTTTTTTCCATTCCTAAGTATTTCCCATCAAAAATGGCCAGCACAATATATTACAATTTTGCTAAATGCTCTGTAACCCCCTTTGGGGGACAATGAATTTAAGAACGCAATAAAACCTTTTGTGCCAAATTTTTTCCCTTTTCCCCTGTATCCCCTTTGCCTCCCAAAGTAGTCCAAAAGGGGAAGAAGAAAAAAGAATTCGTGGAAAATTTTACAACCTTACTGGTGCCTAGGCGAAAACCACGTAAGCGCCAAAAGTAAAAAAAACGAGATAATTTAGGTTTGAAGTTAAAAAACATAAAATTTCTTTTCCTTATAGCCTAGCTTTTTGAACTCAAATATTTTTTGAATTTAAAGGGAAATTTAATAGTTTTCTTCTTTTCCGTAAATTATTACAATGGTTTTACTTTGTAAAAAATTAAATAAATGCTTAAGGGAATTAAAACAAATTAAAAAAAACCCGTACCAATTTTTTTAAAAAAAAATTTATAATTTTAAAAAAAAGGGGGGGGAAAATAAAAATTAATATATATAATATATTATATATATAATATATATAAATTTTTAAAAAAATTTTTTAATTTTTTTTTTTAAATATATATATATAATTAACCCCTATTTTAAAAAAAATAAAAATTTTTTTAAAAAAAAAAAAAAAAAAAATAAAATTAAAAAAAAAATTTTAAAAAAAAAAAAAAAAAATTAAAAAAAAATATATTTAAAATATATATTTATTTATTATTTAATATTTATATAATAATATATATAATTTTTGAAAAAAAAATTTTTATTATATATAATTTTTTTATAATTTAAAAAAAAATTCAAATAATATAAAAATTTAAAAATTTTAAAAAAAAAAAAATTTAAAAACAAAATCAAAAAAAATTAAAAAACGATTTTTTTAAATTATTTTTAATTTTTTATTTTTTTTTTTTCCTTTTTTTTTTTTTTTTTAAAAAAAAAATTTTTTTTTTTTTTTTTAAAAATTTTTTTAAAAAAATTTTTTTTTCTTTTTTTTTTTTTTTTTTTGGTTTCCCCCCCTGCCAAAAAAATTTTTTTTTTTTGGGGTTCCCGGGGGGTTGATTTTAATGATTATACTTTTTTTTTTTTTTTTTTACATATTAGCGAAATTTGGGGGGTTGGGTTGGGGTTGTGTGGGTATGGGTTGGGGATTTGGGGGTTTGGTAAGGGTGGGGGAGGAAAAAATTGTGGGGGGGGGGGTTTTTGGGGGTTTTGGGGGGGGAATGGGTTTTGGGGTTGGGGGAAAAGGGGGGGGTGGGGAAAGGGGGAGTGAATGGGGGGGGGGGTTTGGGGTAAGGGTGGGGGGGTTAAAAGGGTTGGGTGGGGGGTTTATTTAATGGTAAATGGTGGGGGGAATACAAATTTTCTCCTGTTTCAAAAATTAAAGGGGGTATTGGGGGCCCTGTTTGGGAAGCCCCCCCCAAAATTGGGGAAACCCCCCCCCCCAATTTTAAAAAGGGGGGGGGGATTCCCCTAAATCCTCTGTTTCTAACAAACCCCCCCTCGTCTTCAAAAACCCCCTTTTTAAAAATAAACCCTCCTTTTAAAATTTAAAAACCAATGGGTGGCGGGTGTGTGGTTTTTTCCGCCCCCCTGGGGGAAAAAGTCCCGGAACCGGTTTCCGGGGAAGGTTTTAAGGGCCCTTAAAAAATGACCACACTTTTTTTCTTTTTTTTTTCCCATTACGAAAATTTTGAAAAAATTTCAAATTGGGTTTTTATTAGGGATTAAAGGGGGGGGGAATTGGGGGGGTTTAATTTGGGGTGGGGGGGAAAAAGGGGGGGGGTTTTTTGGGTAGGGGAAAAGGGGGGTTTTTTAATTGAGGAAAAGGGGGGGTTGTATTAAATGGTGGTTGGGGGGGGGTGAGGGTAATGGGGAGTAATTTAGGGTAAATTTTTTTTGGGGGGGGGGTTTTTGGGGAAATCAACGGGGAAGGGGTTTTTTTGGGGGGTGGGTCTTTATGAAGGGTGGGGGGGGGGGGGTGGTGTTTGGGGGGTGGAGGAATGGGTTGAAGGGTGGGGGAATTAATTTTTTGTTTAGGAAAATTAAAAAGGGTTTCCGGGAGTCCGGGGTTTTTGGGGGTTTGGGGAAAAAAAAGGTGGTGGGGAAGGAAAAAGTGGGAGTAGAAGGTGCCCGGGGGGGTTTGGGGTTTAAAAATTTTTATTTTTATTTTTTCGGGGGGATGGACATGGATGCCCCCCCTTTTTAAATAAAATTAAAATTTTTTTTTTTTAAAAAAAAAATATTAAAATTTTTTTTTAAAAATATTTAAATTTTTTTTTAATTTTTTAAAAATTTAATTTTTAAAAATATTTTTTTTAAAAATAAAAAAAATTTTTTAAAAAAAAATTTTTTAAATTTTAAAAAGATTTAAAAAAATTTTTAATTTTAAGGGAAAATTGTTTTTTATTTTTTTTTTGGGAAAAAAAAAAAATTGTTTTAAAAAAAAAATAAAAAAATTAAAAAAAACAGGGCCTTTTTTTATTTAATTAATTTTTTAATTTTTTTCCGAGGCCAGTTCCCCCCCTTCCATAAACCCCCCCAAAATTTTTTGTCACCCAAAAATAAAATTTTTTTTATTAATAAAATTTTTTTATTATAAAAAAATTTTTTTTTTATATTTAAATTTTTTTTTATTTTTTTTAAAAAATTATACTTTTAAAAAATTTTTTTTTTGGGGGGTGGGCATTAAAAATCCACCCCCCTTTCCCCCAAATTTTTTACATATTAGTGGGGGAAATTTCCCCAACTCCATATATATTTTTTTTTATTATTTTTATTATATTTTATGTTTGGAAAAAGAGAAGTTGGGGGTGGGGGGGGAGGAATGCCAAAGTGGTATTTAAAAATTTTAAATTAAATAAAAAAATTTTTTTCCTAAAAATAACCTTTTTAAAAAACCCAATTTAAAAATAATTTTTTTATTTAAAAAAAAAATTTTTATTTTTTTTCCCGGGGGAAATTGGGAATTTTGGGGAAAAATTGGGAGTAAGTGTAAGGTTAACCCCCCCAACTTCCTTGGAAATTAAAACCCCCCAAATTTTTTTTTTCTTGTGGCCCCCGTGGAGGGCCAAAAAACCAAACCCCCCGCGCAAAGAGGGTTTTTTTTCCCGGGGGGGGGCCCTAAGGAAAATTTGGGGGACTTTTAGGTTTGGCATTTGCCCATGGTTTTTTTTTTAAAATTAAATTATAAAAATAATTGAAAAACGTGGTATTAAATAATTGTAAAATTATGGGGAAAAGTATTTTTAAAATTGAAAAAAAGTTTAAAAAATTTTTAAATTTATTTTTCTTATTTTTATATAATTATTTTTTATATATTTATTTGTTT